>JAMKCH010015877.1:0-54814 GCA_023653785.1 Ophioderma brevispina
TATTCTCTTAATTCAAAGTCTTTATCACAAACTGGCTAGGGATCTTGATGGTCACATGACGACCTGTTGTTGATGACTTCATGTGACAGATGTTGTGGTCAACTGGTGGGAGGTCGTGCCGCCCTTTGTCTTTGTTGAGGTTGCTAACGTGCCTGCAGATATTAATCGCTTCTCTCACTCCTCTGTTGAACCAGCCGAGTCCGCTTGATCCAAGATCTTGACATTTTTCCAGTCAACAGTAGTTTTGGTGGTTTTTCAGTTGACCACCGTCTAGGATGAAGAGCTAGGCCGCCTATGCTCTGCTAGTTCTGGCTTTACGTGCTCTTTCTGATTCACCAACATAGGCTGCCTCACAGTTGGAAAATTTGATGTGATCAACTGTGCTGATTTCTGTTCCATTTTGGTTTTGTCCTTGGTTTCTACCAATTGTTGGCGAAGAGAGTTCACATGTTTATGATGTGTCCTTATCCCTCTAGATTGAAAAGCCTCGCAATGGGCTCAGATACCCCTTGTATGTTGGGGAGGACAACACTACCTTTCGCAGGTTGGCGTTTGGATTCTTTAGCCTTCCTGTTTTTCCCGTTCTTTGTGTGACTGATTTGAAATCCTATGGTTCATACCGCATGTTGTAAGTCTACATTGGTTGGTTTAAGTTCTTCCTCTTTCTCCTCCTGGAGAGTTTACAATGGTGGTGTTGGCCCTATGGGTGAGAGTTCTAATAACACCCAACTTATGTTGGAGAAGGGGTGGATCCAAATTCAGATACTGATCGTGTTGTGTGGGTTTTCATACACAACACACGTGAGCGAGCCATCCGGATTCTCTTTGATGAGTGTTGTCCAACCATAGGTAGACAATATTGGTCTCATATTGCAGTAGTAACTTTGATGGCAGTGTTTCACATTGTTGATGTGTTAGTAATTCATCCACAAATGAACTTTCTTTATAGATCGGGAAAGTGTCATCGACATAGCGGAACCACACTCTAGGTGGGTGGGGAGCTGACTGAATGGCACGGTGTTCGAAGTCCTCCATGAAAGTTTGGCCACAATTGGAGAAACTGGCGACCCCATCGCTGCCCCCTCTAGTTTGTTGGTAAAGACAATCATTAAACTGGAAATATGTATTTTTGAGACAAATGTCAACAGTTCATAATATGTTCGGGTTTTCATCGTAGTCCGTTCACTCAGAATTCATCATCCTTGAGGCGTTATGGATGATATTATGGATTCGTCAACCGGAGTGCTAGTGAAAGGCAGACACAGCGTACGAAAATAAAGTTTCATCATCCTCAACTTAATACCAATAAGTTTGTCAACCAAATCCTGTGAGTTCTTGAGGTGGTAAGGTGTTTTACCACTAAGTGGTCCAATCACATCAGCAACTATCTAGCGACGCTATACGAGATGATCCGATTGCAGGACCAATCGGACGTAAGGGACTTGCCATTGGTTTGTGATCTTGGAGATGTCCATAACTTTGTTGTATCTTCTGATGTAGGATACAATTTCCTTTTCTCATTTGGGAGTTGATAACCTTGTCCGATTTCTCCAGCTTTTTGCAGGATAGTCCACCAGGTTTTTCTTGTACTGATAAGTAGAGCCCTTTTTAATTTCACATAATATTCTCTCATCACGAGTTGAACTTTGTTGATGTAGTCTGATTTATTTAAGACTACAGACGCCTGACACCTGTGTGTTCATCTGTCGCGTAAAGCGGGAGATGGTTCTTGGTACGCGCGAAATTTTCCGTCCTTCGTTTCAAGATCTCTAACCATGTTGGGCATTCCTTGCCGATATAGAGAGACGTTTGGTAAATTATTCCAAAATGGAACAGAAAAATTCAGGCCAGTTTATCACATCAAATGTTCCAACTGTGAGGCAGCCTATGGTTGGTTAATCAGAAAGAGCACTTAAAGCCAGACTAGCGGAGCAGAGGCGGCCTAGCTCTTCATCCTCGCCGTGGCTCACATCTGAAACCACCAAACATACTGTTGGAAAATGTCAAGAATCTTTGATCAAGACTCGGACTGGTTCAACAGAGGAGTGAGAGAGTCAAGTCAATATCTACAGGCATGTCAGCAACAAACCTCAACAAACCAAAGGGGCGCCACGACCTCCCACCAGTTTACCACAACATCTTGTCACATGAGTCACCACAACATTTCGTCATGTGACCATCAATATCACAACTAGCGCAATTTTTGATAAAGACTTTGCGTAGCAGGCAAGCTCACGTAGTGAACTAATTTTTGGTGTGTTAATGGTTCATAAACTTTCATCAAAACATATGTAGTATTGAAATTCCCGATGTCATTGTAAAAACGGTGGAGGATTCATGAGTGGATCTTTTTCTTCCTCTTCTAGCAATAATGAAAATAAATTTTGGCGAGTAATAATTAACTTATTCGTTATTATGTTCTTTTCTTATGTTGAATGCTTCAGTGTTCAAGTTGTGATGTTGGAATTTTTTAGTGCCGTGCCTTGAATTATTTTCTTCGGGAGAAAAGGGACATTTTGTAATTATGGCCTTAATCTGATCCGACATCGTAACATTAGAATTTCTATTGAATTAGTGGGTACTAAAGATTACACCCTCTCAGAACGAATGGAATCGTCGAACCGCCCAAAAACTTTTAATGAACTGGCAGGAATAAAAAATCCTACTATAGTCTCTGATCTAATTGCTGGTAGCCATCTTGAATTCCAAAATGGCTGCCAAGCCATTTGGTTTGGCCAATTCAAAGGCTCTGTTAAAACACCTTGGAGTGGGTAACTTATAAAGAAAAGTCTTTCAATACCAATACCTGGGAAAACGGCGTTCCCATAGCTAGCAAATGTGTCATAACTTAAAGGCTATTTCTTTTTTTTTAATTTGTTTTTTGACTCCTAGGTTAAACGTTCATTTAACTTAAGTGTATAATGTCTTGTCCACTCCCGTTTGTGTGTGTGTGTGTGTGTGTCTTCTGTGTTGCGGTGTGTTGTGGGGGGGGCCTCATGATTGTAGACCCCTCTGAAAAAAACTTTGCCGTTTGGAATTTTTTTACCAAACCTCTTGGGTCATGAGGGGAGATTATAAACACGACCACATTATAGGGGAAAATGAAAATCGTTGTACCGATCAAAATGGCGGTGCAAAAGCCAATTTTTATGACATGGCCACCAATTCTCGTTTTGTATTTATTGTTGTATGTTTAGAAAAAGGTGCTGCAGGGCTGGTATCTAATGCCTAATTATTCCACTTAAACATATAATGCATACCATGATTATTACGCTCAACACTATACGCGCGTCGAGCGCACGTATGTCCAGTAGTTAGAAAAACGCAGGCCTCATGATCATTAGTACCGTTAAAATTGTGGAGTTCGAGCCCCCGCCGAGGCCAATGTGTTGGTCCTGTGCAGTGTGCAGGACACTTCGTCTCGCTGGTCTCATTACCCAGGTCGTAAATTGGGAGCTGTTGGGTTGTATTGTAATAATAATAATAAATAATAATAATAATAAGACATTATATAGCGGCATTATGCAAAGTCCTCAAAGCGCTTTACATCAAACCTAACAAACTTAATACAAATGTTAAAAAACATCTCTAAATACTAAATAGTAAAAACATTGCATAAATAACATTTATAACAGACTATACCACTGGTAGTTAATAGGGTAAAAAGCAGAAATACAATTGTTTATAGACAATTATGTTATTACTTCATTTAGATAAAAAACACATAAATTATGAAAATCAGAACGGTTTCAGTAATGACTTGAAGATAGAGACGGACGCGGCGGATCCGATGTGCCCCGGTAATTGTTCCTAATTGGGAGCTACAGCGACAAACGCTCGATCACCATAGAATTAAGTACGGGATTTATGGGTAACAGAAAGAGCTGTGGCTGTTGAAGATGAGCGAAGATTTCGACCCGGATTGTAAGGGGATATGGTTGATGACATGTATTTTGGGCAAGATTGTGAAGAGCCTTTAGTAAGCAGAAGCACTTTGTAGACTGCGCGTTGATGGATGGAAGCCAATGTAAAGAATGGAGAACAGAGGTTATTGATTGTGGCGAGAGGTGCGAGAAACAGGACGAAGCAGCGGAGTTCTGAATCGTTGCACACCGCGCCAATGTCGGATTTCGGTAGACCGAAGAGGATGGAATTACACGAATCCAACCGCGAAGTGACAAAAGCGTGGACGAGAGTGGCTGTAGTGTCTTCATTCAAGAATGGCATAATTTGACCTTTGAATCGCAATGCAATAGATGCGGCTGTGCAGACATTTGTAGTGTGATTACCCATTAATATAAATTGGAATCAAAGGTGCACCAAGATTCGGGCTGTGTTTTGAAGGGCTTGATGACAGATGGCCACTAGTCAGCGAGGGTTGGGGAAAACAGCTGGGAATGAAGCGAGATGTGAAATGGAGCAGGTCCGTCTTTCGCGTCCGTTAAGGGGACAAATTAGTGGTTACAGCACTTTTTAACTCTGCGATACAATTCTCCAGACGACGAAAATAGCGTCCGCTCTATTTTCAGACTTGAAAGTTAGAAACAGTTGAGTGTCATCAAAGCATTAAATAATAGTGTTGAACACCATGGTGAAGTGAAAAGTATTGAAGTGGTGCACGTATCAAAAATGTTTTTAATTGGCGTCCAGCGACAGAACCCTGAGGGGACTCCCCAATCCAAGGTCCACAGATCAGACGATGGAGCATTGATGCACTTAGACTGGTATGACGTGCGTGACCAATTCAATTGGCTTTCCTGAAATTCCATATCTGGATGACAAGCGTTGAATTAAGATCGTTGATGTCAATTGTTGTCGAAAAGCGTGAGAACTCGCAGCCCAGAAGAGCTTCCTTCTATCATCAAGTGCACAAGGATACTTATTCTGACATAGAGTAATGCAGTCTCGGTACTGTGGTGTGGCCGGTACGCGGACTGTGCTTCGGTAAATAGGTTGTTGTCACTCAGATATGACTGAAGTTGCACATAACCGCAACACGCTCGTAACTTGCCACGTGTTTGAGTTTTGATTAGCGGGGCGATAACTGGCTGAGATTTGGATAAAAGGGCTTTCTTTAGAAGAGGAGTTATTGCATGTGTCAGAGAAGAAGGAAACATGTCCAGTTTTGGAGAGAGAATGTGGTGCTAACGGGAAAAGAGTCCTCAATACAGTCTTTTTAAAACCTGCATGCAGGCAGAGTGGATCAGCTGGCAAGATGTCATCTGGCGACCGATCTAATAACTTTCAGGGGACGTCTTCTGAGTAACGTCCAAAAGGTGGCAAACGAACTAGGGCAAAGAAACAGAAAAGGTCTTAGCAACTACAGGGGTGGTGGCGTTGTCTAATCGTTGACGAATAGTGAGCGGACTTTATATGAAAACAGTCTGCAAAGCGATTTGCCAGATCTTTTTGGTAAATGATGTTGTAAATGTTTTCGAACGGCAAAGGTTTGGAGAGCTTGTCAACTACCCGAAACAAATGCGTTGGTCAGCATTTTCAATTTTTACTCCGATGGTATTATTATATTAAGATTTGGCTTTGATGAGCATTTCCTTAATATCGAACATTGTTCTCGAAAATTTGCGGAAAGATTATATATAAACATACTTGTTCACCTGGAGACTAAGTAGTTAAACATTTCAAAACAAATATTAAATTGTATCTGTAAATATCCGTTCTGATGATATCCGATAGGAAAGCGATGGACACCTTCGAACCGAAACACCTATAGATGATTATCTATCGACTCCTCTACAACCCAGTCTTGGGATCCAGTTGGTTAGAGCGCCGTTCTAGTAAACGGAGGTCGCCGGTTCGAATCCGGCAAGTGCAATGTTTTTTTTTTTCACATTTGGTGCGTTGCTGGCCATATCAGGGAAATGATGATATATAACCATCTTGTTCTACCTGGAGACTAATAGGTAAAACATTTTTTAAACACCGATTGGGTATGTTGACCTAGACCTTTTGTCCCATAACTGGTAAACATATGAATTGCAGATGGTACAAAACAACTATTCCTTATTTGACTCATTAAGCTAGATGAACAACTATCATTTTCAACAAAAATTGGAGCAACTTCCGATTTTGACCCCTGTACAACAGAAATTGACCTTTTTTTTACCATTTTAGCCTTACCCTATAACTCCAAAAAAATTGGTCATCGGTGGTACAAAACTCGACATTGTGGAATCCTGATGACTAGACGGACAATATGGCTACATTTCAACAGATTAAGCATTTTTAAACGTTTGACCCGTGTACTTAAAATGGCCCCTATTGAAAAGTGAAACACAATTTTTGAGAAGTACTACCTACCTAGCGTTGATATAGAGGGGCCAATAATAACTACCAAAGGTGTAAAACTTTTTCTGTAGTGAGGGGTTAAACGATGATTTAGACCTGGGTCGAGCTCTGTCCACTAAAACTGATCATGTGTAAATAATGCGTCAAAGTTCCATGCAACATCGACTATTGAACCGGCCGGTCCAAAAGCTCCCATCAAATCGACTATTGACCGGTGACCCCATAAAATGTCAGGGAAATAATTTTCATACGCTGACAACTGGGCCGCCACAGATAGCACGCCTGGGTTTACAGGACAATAAATTGTTGTCCGACACCAGGGGATTACCATATCGGAATAGACTGCAGCGATGTCTTGTCATGGATTCATCTGCCCGCGTCTTTCCGATGCAACCATGGGGAGAGCGGATAATTTGTTTTCAAGGTCATCATAGTGAGATTTGCATACCAGGAATCTCTGCACAAGAAGAAAAGTCCTTAACCAATGGCCACGCTCCTCCTCATTTTAGACACCATTTATATTTAAAGTTGGTAATCCAAGTCATGCAAAATTCAAAATTGCCGTGAGACTCAAGACTCATGGCGTAGTGTCCTAACTCAGGGTTGATTCTAGCAATTTTGTACACTGCATTACTTTTTTATCGTTGCAGTTCATACTGTGATACACTGTTCCAACTGTTGGCATTTCCCACACAGACCCATGTGGGATATTTTCAGAACATTAGGGTACAAAATTATAGTTCTAATTCATCTTTTCCTATAGAGATCAACATTAAACAAAAAACCTATTCAAGAAGAAAGTAGTTACATATGCTGTATTTTGACACCAATGTTATATTTTAGGTACCTTTAATGTGTGAAAAAACACCCCCCCCAAAATGCCTTTTTGTGATTTAAGAACGTGGGCCAAAGAATGATGAAGCAGACAGCTAGGCATCAATGATGAATCTTCATATTAAACAGGATTGCAGTAATGTTGCATGGTGGATGCCATTAATGAAGTGGGTCGGTATTGCTCTATACTCTTCCAGCACACCATCCGACTGCATGGCATTAAAAAGATTAAAGGTCATTCTTCTCACCTTTTTACAGCTCGGACGATGATGGCACATGTCGTTCTTTAACCAAAGAACATATAATTATATACTGTACATGTTGTGGTGTTTATCCTAATGCTACGCCATATGGTAGGCTTTAGCGTTATGTTGTGAAAACAACACCCAAAAAACACGATTTATTAGAAAATTGAGCGCGCCATCATCGGGGAGGCCAGTGTTCATTCTGAACCAAGACGTTATTTGCCAGTTAAGGAGAAGGTTTGGATATAACGACGTGTGTGCTATTTTAGATGGTGCACCGCCTCAGCGTTCCCGTCATTGTCAGAAATCGTCCCTGCAATAACTTTTCGGCAATCGAGATGGTCGAATTGGCCACATTAACACTCTCGTAAATCGTTCTTATTAATCATTGTACAATTATCAAAAGCAACGTCTTGACCCTGCGTCTACTTGATCACTCTAGAGATGAACACACTTTACTTACTAGTCTTTCTCTTCCCCCATAGACCATGGTTTGAAACGTGTCCCCAAAAAAGAAGTCCAATAAAGTAGTCTTGGTCATTCACTCCGGGGCATTCCGACAACTCGATTGGCCAAAAGTTCTTGCAGACGAATTTGCCAATGACAAGACGATAAGGCGATGTACCATCGTGAAAATATCACCCACGCCTGATACGTTGCAATCCACACCTCTCCTTACCTGAAACAATATCTTGGTATCTTGGTTTCAGATGGAACAATAGAACAAATGAAATCTGGACAGCTGTTCCATACCTTTGAATCCCGTCCCTGGATGCTCTAGACGTGATATTTTTCCGTAGTTAACTTGTTAATTTTACAATATAGCATCTATTCACCTTTAACAAAATTCGAACAAATGAATTTTCAAAATTGAGCAGAGTGGGGGCTCAACCTGCGACACAGAGATTAAGAAGGATTCTTATCACCCAGACTAACGACAATTTGTGCTAATTTTGGGAATTAAATTCAATATAACTTTCGCTGTAATAGATGCACCACTCATGCGTACATACTGGATCCATGTACCAATAGAAACGATAGATCCATGTTTATGTGAACTGGTGGATATTAAAGATGATTGCTGTAATACAGGCAAGTTAACTCGGAAAGAAATTTCGCGCCCTGGGGAGAAGTGTAAAAATGGTCTCTGTAAGTACTCAAGGGAATGGGAGCCTCTTTTTTTTTTTTCAAATGAAGCTTAGTAAGACACTTTACATTTTGCTTAAAGGAAATATGTCATTATTCTGAATATTTGGACAATTTGGTATGGATGGAATCTTAATACGTAGATTACATTAAAATCAAATAAGTTTTGAAAATTGTCCACATTGTTGAGTATTTTGCCCTTTAATTTCCACCCAATAGTTACTCAAAAACGATTCCACAACTCCACATCGCAGGCAAATGGTGACGTCAAATGGATGACCATCCATTAATTTAACGTCGTTGTGACCATCATGTCGCATTGTTGCCACTTTCCCCTATAACTGCGATCCGATGTGTTTTTAATCAATAATAATTAAAAACACAACGAAATGAAACAAAATATGTCTGCTGTACTTATTTCAAAAATTTTATTTACTTTCATTAATCCATCAATATTACAGTGTCAGCCAATAACAATTCGAGTCAACCGTGTTTTGGTCATCACTTTGACGTACGAGGAGAAGCCAAAATTGGGCGCTTTTGATCGATAAAGCCGTGGCGAAAAATCCGCCGTTTTCTTCGTATGTCAAAAGCAAAAAATTAAAATGCTCTATTTTGTTAATTTTACATCAAATTGTATTATTTTTTCGGAATTCGTGATGTATATACATAGATTTGATAATGTAATCCAACTGAGCCTTGACAAATGCTTGACATATTTCCTTTAATAAGAAGGCTGTCACTCTAACGTTTTTACAAATAGGGGCGTCCTTTGGGTTCATTTTCTGACTCACCCTGAGGAACATGTAACTTTAGTTTATCATTTATTTAACCAATGAAAATTAAATTACGAAATAAATTTTAGAGGGCTATACCGTTAAACTACAAAGAAAACCTGTATCGTATAGTAAACTTTGCATGGCGCTGCTCAATTTCGTTAATCATTAATGTTGCCTTGTTGCTCATTTTTCATTTATTAACCCAATAACAATTACAATTTACAGAGGAGCCGTTAATGATAATAAAAGGTGCTATACCGCTAATAAAATCAAATAAAGTAAATAAAAGAATGAATCGTTGTACCATAGAATCCCGGGGATATCTCACTTTCGTTAATTCGGAATATTATTGTTGCATGTTGTATTATTGTATAGGAAAATTTGAGGACTCGATAATAAGTCAAAAGTCACACACGAATGGGAGTTAGGACCATTCACCAGGTATTAGTCTACGTGCACAATTTACCACAAAAAATACACTTTCTAAGTTCTTAATTAAAATATCCTTCTAACACATGATATAATCTTGTTAAAAATAGGTATACACACTATGAAAAATGTACAATGCACACATGAAATATAAGGCAAATAACATGTACCATTAAAATACAAGACCCTTGTATCATACATTTTCAACTTGTGTTCTCATTAATGGTTGCAAGTGTTCGTAATCCATGATATTCTGTTAACCAATGACTATTGAAATATTATTATTAGTTATCCCTTTTCCCCCCTTGCTATGCAATACGAAAAGATATTTTAATATGTTTTGGTGTCCAGTACCGTCACGAGAAAACCTTTGTTGTTATCAGCAGTAGACATGAATTTACTAACCATATTTTATTATTATTCCGTTATACCTTGGATGGCCAGTACCAGTATAATGCAAGTCACAGTGAGCGCGGCGAGTATCAATGAATGAAATTACAGTATTCAAGTCTACTGAATAATAAAAGTTGTTCGTAATCCATGATATTCTGTTTTAGCAATGACTATGAAATTATTATTAGGTATCCCTTCTTGCTTATGCAATACGAAAAGATATTAATGGTGTTGTGCCTACCGCCACGAGAAAACCTTGTTTCTTTATCATTCAGTAGACATGAATTTACTAACCATAGATTGATTATATGCCTTTGTACCTTTGGAGGGCCAGTATAATGCAAGTCACAGTGCGAGCGGCGAGGTGATCAATGAATGAAATTACCAATTCATGCTTATTGAATAATAAAGTTGTTCGTAATATGATATTCTGTTGTATCAATGACGGTGAAAAATATTATTAGATCTTTCTTTGCTCATGCAATACGAAAATATATTAATGTTTTGTACCATACCGCACGAGAAAACCTTGTTTTTATCATCAAGTAAGACATGAATTTACTAACAATACTATTATGATTATCCTTTTGTACCTTTGAGGGCCAGTATATGCAAGTCACCTGCGAGCGGCGAGTTTCAGTGAATGAAATTACAGCATTCATGCTACTGAAAAATAAAAGAGGTCTACCACTAACTACGATGTAAGAAAACTTGATTGGGCATCGTATGTATAATATTAACTTTGTAAGCAAGCTCTCTCTCACTATCTCATTGCTTTGTATAATGTTAAACCATACTACTTTTTAAAAGGCAAAATCTACCGTCTTAAACACTGATCCCCAATTTCACTTTATTGCTCCCAAAATTCTGCACTAATATTAATAGGAACAACTCATCATAAAGCCCTTTTTTGGTTAGGGACCGTTCATTATTTATGGGGGAAGGGGTTATGTGATTTTCTATTTGAGAAAAATAGGTAGGGGTGAATTTCATTTTTTGATAGGGGGTTTGTTAGGGGTTATGTTAAATCTAGATCAGTACACCAGCACCTTTTATACTCGCAACTTAAGTTTAGTGTCATGTTTTGGTGGATTTTGATATATTTGACAATTTGAATCCATCTCTTAATTGTTTTGTGGTGTGGGGGGGGGGCGGGGGGGGTCTTTATTATAAAAAACTATATGAGTCAGAAGTGGATTATAAAAAACATTGCAGCTGGGGGCGTTATGTAAGTGTCCCAACAAATTTTCTCTCTCTCTTCTCTCTCCCGTCGATTAATGACGGTACCTTAAAGGGAAAGAAACGGCCTAGACTAATATTAAAAAAACCCCATAATGAACATAGACCCTCACTGAAAATCCTCCTTTCACATATTAAAACAGGCTTTGATATGAAGAATACGATCAAAAGGCATTATTGGCAGAAGTGATCATCCCCTTTACAGATATAAATTTCACGTGAATAACACGGATACACAATGTGACAGATAAAAACAAACAACAGAGGTATATATTGAATGAATTTAACAAAGGATGGGTTGATTTCACGATTTGTCTGTCAGTTCGATAAAGCAAGTATCATCGATTGTTTTCGCAGTGTCCGAATCATTTCTCTAAACTTATATTTGACGGTCTGGGAAACATATAAATGTTCCAAAACCACACCTCTTTTTTAAATTACGGTTTGTTCTGCTGTTGTATTCCAAGGCACAGTGTAATTGTCAATAAAGAAAGCATTCTTGTTGTAAGAATTTTCAACCAATCAGCACCTCTGAAAAGAGACACACCATGATGCATATATTGTATTAATGATATTTAACTTCAAGGAGTACCTATTTTGAACATATGGAGTTAAAGTTGTGAATTCTTTTGTAAAAATTTCATCTTTTCTTAAAGTTGAATATTTAAGCTATACAATAGTACTACTATCATATGCCGACCTTTCCCAATTTTGCCGACTGATTTCCTGTTTGCTTGTAGTGTCTCACTTTGTCAAGCAGTTTGTGAGTATGTACATGACAGTGTGTGCTGTCTATGCTACCCATTGTGTCCTGTCAGATAGCATGGGTAAGATATTGATTTTGTTTATACCCGCTGTGACAAGGCAGTTAGTTATGACCTCTTCTATAATCATGTATTTTTATTGCTTTTAACAAAGAAATTTACTAACATATTATTATTATTATTCCTTTATACCTTTGAGGCCAGTATAATGCAAGTCAGAGTGCGATCGGCGAGTTAATCAATGAATGAAATTACAGTATCATGCTACTGAATAATAAAGTTGTCGTAATCCATGAGTTCGTTTTAGCCATTACTATTGAAAATATATATTAGTGTATCCTTCTTTGCTTATGCAATACTAAAGATATTATGGTTTTGGTGCCATAACCGCACGAGAAAAACTTGTTTTTTATCATTTTCAAAAAAAGAAAAAAACTAAAAAATTATTATATTATTATGAATTCCTTTTTACCGTGGAGGGCAGTATAATGCAAGTCACAGTGCGAGCGGCGAGTTATCAATGAATGAAATTCCAGCATTCATGGCTTACTGACAGTGGCGTAACCAGACCTTTACAAATTGGGGGGCGAAGGGGTGCCAGACGTTGTTTTGAGGGGGCAAATTTGGGTCCTTCTCCATAGACACTGTCACAAAATGTGAGTTCATTTGGGGGGGCGGAAGGGGGGCGAGGGTTTTGTTTTGGGGGGCTTCTCGCCCCCCCTGCCCCCCCCTGGTTACGCACTGCTTACTGAATAATAACGTTGTTCGTAATCCATGATATTCTGTTTTTACATGACTGTTGAAATATATATTAGTTATCCTTTTCTTTGGCTCATGCAATCTAAAATATCTTAATGGCTTGATACCATCGCACGAGAAAACCTTGTTTTTATCATTCAGTAGACATGAATTACTACCAATACTAGATTCTTATTCCTTTGTACCTTTTGAGGGACCAGTATAAGTGGCAAGTCACTTGCGAGCGGGGGGGGCTGGGGGAGGAGAGAGCGGGGAGAAAGAGGAAATAGAGAAGAGAGTTAGGGGAATGGGAGGGAGGATTGAGAAATGGAGAAGTGGGAAGAAGGCGACGATAGAGCGGGGAAGAAAGCGGGGGGGGGTCAGAGCAGGCAAAGGGTGAAGGAAAAAAGGGGCGGAAGGGAAAGGAAAGGGAAAGGCGGGGAGTAGGAGGCGAACTCCTTTCTGCACTTATCCGCATTCAGCTTTCCCTCGGGTGGTTTAACCTCACAATTACTCATTATCGCTTCTCGGCACTACGACGGGAAGAGTACCCGCGTCACCCCGCCCGGTGTCCCCCGCCAGAGCCGTTTAATCTAGGATGTTTGGAGACCACTATTTTTTGGAAACCTTATACATAAGCTATCAAATCAGGTTGTCTGCAAAAATCCCCGCCCTGGTTTAAAGAGTGAGGGCGCTTTTTTCAAATGGCGGCCAAATTCACTAAATGCCCTTTTTTGACATAATCTTGTATTTTTGATCCAAATTCAGGCACTATTGACTACTTAGTCGCACCACAAACACACCAAGGAAGAGCTAACACCTTTGGCTGCTTAACCTGCCTCTAGAGGGCGTCATATTTCAAAATGGCCTCCAAAAATGAAACACCGCGTAATTTATACACTGAATACCTCTTTAAAGGCAAAATGCCGGTGTCAACTAATTATAACTTTGCCATGCACGGTTGGATTAGTTTGAGGTAAGTAAACACTTAAAATTGAAGGTAGTTAGCCTTTCCAATGGTGTATAATAGAGGGCGCTTTATTTAAACGTGGTCTATGACCCTAATCCCCTAGACCACACCCACAGCCTCCTTAACACTGATCACTTAAAACTGCCATAACCATGGTTTCTTGAGGCTTGATGTGTTGACGGATAGTTACCAGTGAGCAACAAGCTTCTTGCTACTGCTTGCGAGAGATTCAGGCAAGGAGTGTACGCGTAGCAACGCAACCCAAACGGCGCCGCACAATTGTGTTGTGTAAGAGAATTACTACGTACTCAAACACCACGGGTGCTTGGTTGTGGTCTTAATGTGGGCTCAGGGATGGAATGCCCCGGGGGGGCATGCGCATGCCATACCTGTTCGGCATCTGGCGGCGACCAGCCTGAGAATGCGGGAGCCTGTCGTTTTGGTCTGCGCACAGGATCAAATGTCAAAGGGAAACATCAAAGGGCCTTTAGATGGGCTCGCCCCTTAGTGTGAGGAGAACATCGCGCGCAAGTCCATCGGAGCACAGGTGTAATGCTTTCCGTCTGCCGCGGCCGTGCCAGCGTCACCTTTGATGACCTTGTTTTTCTGAGCGCCCCTGGAGCCCTGTGATATTCATGTTTACTTTGACGGAGTCACCTTGGACTGCAGTCCCCCCCCTCTCTTACGACCACATCGGAAGCAGTGGGGTAGCTAGGTAGGGGGCAAGTGGAGGGGACATAGGCCCCGGGCACCACCTCAGGGGCACTGAAATGATGTTTCGAAAAATAAAAAGAAAAATTCCATTGTTGTGATTTTTGTTGTTATTGTCACAGGCAGTCCTATTTCATCTGCTTCAAGATAGTGAGATAATTGAGATCTCTCCGAAGGCACGCAAACATACTAAACGGAGAGTTTCCGGGGCCCCGTCACCGTGACCACCCGCCAGTAGGAGTATAGTTCATCTGCTTCAAGATAATGCGATAACCGAGATCTCTCCGACAGGCACTCAAACATGCTCTTTAACTCAGAGCTTCCACTGGCCCTGAACCCTAGACCCCGCAGGGGCGTAAGGAGCAAGCAGTGCTCTCCGGATGCCGCTGAACATGCTAAAATTCTAGCGCTCCTGGGGCTCCGCCCCCTGGACCCCTGCCACGTTCATCATAGTCCATCTGCTTCAAGATATGAGATACTGAGAGCCCTCCGAAGTCATCAAACATACTAAACTGAGAGGTTCCGGGATTCCGTCCAACCTTCACCACCCGCCAGGGTCCAGTATAGTTCATCTGCTTCAAGTAATAAGATAACTGAATTTTCCGAAGCACTCAAACATTCCTATTGTTTTTTAACTGAAAAGCTTCCACGGGCTCCGAACCCCTCTAGACCCCGCCAGGGGCATTATAGTTCATGCTTGCTTCATGGTTGTGAGATAACCGAGAGCTTCCTCCGATGCGCGGAAACATGCTAAAAGCCCAGAGCTTCTGGGCTCGCCCCTGGACCCCCGCACGTTCAACATAAGCTTCAATATAAGAACATAACCCCTCTCCGAAAGCACTCGAACATTTTAAACTCAAGAGCGTTCTGGGTCTCTGTCCGCGCTGAACCCCCACAAGGGGGCTTTTCCCGCATTACCCCCGCTGTATTGCCCGCATGCACTGAGAATCGACGGATCGTGCCCTGTGCTGCTCATGTGTGTAGTATGCTTGCCCGGTATGGCAGGGGACGCCAAAATGCTTGCCCTCGTTGGAGCCTGCATGGCGGCTTGTCGCGAGGGTGTCTTCGGCCCATCTCCGGCGGACAACTTAGACTGCCATCCGTAGCATGCATGAGCATCGCTGCCAAGTATCTGTTATAGAGCTCCCTGTGTTTGGACATAGGCCCCCTGCTGACCGCTTTAGGTCCAGGGTAGTTTCTTAGTCAGTCCGGCCCTTTGAAATAGTCTCTAAGGAGTTTTGGGCAGTTGGCGTGTGGAAAGAATACCTACTGTCAACCAAGTGGCATCTGTTGGATTGACCGGTGACGGTTTTCCGTCCTGGGCCTGGCTTCTCTGGCTGAGGGCGGTGTTCAGCGGGATTGAGATCCAGAATCGGCCGATCTACCTGGAAGCAGATCAGTAACTGGAGCTTCTGCCCTCATGTTGGTGCAACAATGCAAGGACAAAGACTTACAGAATTCAGTGAAGCACCAGACATTGTAACCCACACCGCTGGCTAGATCACATTTGACAACCACTGTGTTTGGATATGAATAAGAATTTCCAATTTTAATAATCATTGGTATTTTTCATTGGCGACTCTTTTAAACATTCTTGTTTTCTTGGTATAGCGAGCTTAAATGGCAGCTCCTTTGAGTACAGAAATGATCTTTTCGGTTCCTCCTCCTCTTGAGTCATGTCTTGTCTTCCTTCCTTATAAGAATAATTCTTCCTCTACGATTTTTCAGCAACTCTTGTGGCAATTAAGATCTCCTGATGGCCACCTTGTATCTAGGGCACCACCAACCATGAATCATCTGGTGGAGGAATTTCTGGCTCTTCCACATCTGCCTGGTACCAAATCATGGCTTGATAATTGGCTCTCTGGATGCGCATCCTCAACAATCCCTCAACGAGTGCTCTGGCACATCAGTCGATCTTCCAAGGCTTATCAAGGCATCGATACTTGTCACGTTTGTGACCTTTGATTTTTTGTAACAACTCCCACCCCCCCCCCGTGATTTCGTTACTGAACATCCGATTCCTGCAAATTTAGTACCACAGGGTAGCTTAAAGTTTCGTCTTCCATTGGTATCAAAATAAGGTCCAACATCCCCATTATGACGTCACTATAGTCGTCATCTGTTGAGGAAATAAATGAAAATACTGACTGAAATGGAGTGGAAAATTGATATTTCGCAATTTAGCGACTCAAAAGTATTATTATAAGCACACAATGCTCTCAATTATAAAACTAGTCAATTTTTCCATCGAGTAGAGCCAAAAACCGCATGAAAATTGATATTCCTAACATTTTTGGTCAAAATTGAATTTTCCCGGAGGGGGGGGTTGGGAGGGAGGTGGGGGAAAGAAGGAGGGGGAGGGAGGGGGAAAAGAAAAACGCGGTACAAGATGGGAGTCGTGAGGAGGTGAGAACCAAAAGATGGGTGGAGAGGGAAGAAGGGGGGTGGGAAGGGAATGGGAAATGACAGGGATGGTGGGGGGCGGAGTGGGAAAAAAGTGAAAGGGAAAGGGGGGAGAGAGGATGGACGAAAAGGGGGCAAAAAAGGCAGCGGGTGAAGAAAGGTAAGAGGAGAGAAAAGGGGGAAAAAAGGAAAGAAGGTGCGGAAGAGGGGGGGAGGGAGAGGGAGGAGCAAGGGGGGCACGAGGGGGAAAAGGAAAGCAAAAAGTTATCGCGGACAGAAAGGAGAGGGGGGGAAAGAGCAAGGGGAAGGGGTGGTTAAAGAAATGGGGGGGAGAGAGGAAGGGAAGGGGTAGGGAGGTAGAGGGAGGACGGAGAGAGAGAGAGGAGTAGGTAGAGGGAACGTGGCGAGAGAGCAAGCCAGGGAGGCGGAGGGAAAGGGGGAGAGGAGGAGGGGAGGGGCAACAAGAAGAAAGAAGAGGAAAAAAGGAATGTGGTAACGAGAGAAAACTTGGGTGGGAAGGGAAAGGATGGGGAGGGGGAAGGAGGAGACAGAGAGGGGGGAGAAGAGTGAGAAAATTGAGAGGACGAAAGGGATGGAAAACGGGGAAAAGAGAGAAGCGAAGCTGTTAAGGAAGAAAAAAGGACGAGATGACAAGGGAGAGCCGGAAGAGAGAAGAGGAAACTGAGCGAGGTAAAGTGAAGGTAGTGGGATGAATGGAGCGGCCAGGCGGCGGCGAGGAAACAATGGGTAAAGGGGGAAAGGAGAAGTGGAGGAGAAGAGAGATGATAAGGAGACGGAAAGGTAGAAGAAAGGAGATAGGAAGGGAGAGAGGGGAAGATGACTCTTGTGGCATTAAACTCTTCTGATGGCCACTTGTATCTAGTGTCAACACCCAACCATGATCATCGGTGAGGAATTTCTGACTCTGCCACATCTGCATGGTACCAAATCAGGGCTTAATAATTGTCTCTCTGGAGATGCATCCTCAACAAATCCCTCAGACGAAGTGCTCGGGCCAATCAGTCGATCTTCCAAGGCTAGGAAGGCATCAACTTGTCACGTTTTGACTTTGATTTTGGTAAACCAAACTCCCACCCCCCCCCCGTGATTTTCGTTACCTGACATCCGATTCCTGTAAATTTAGTTCCACAGGGTATATTAGCTTAAAGTTTCTTCTTTCCATGGTATCAAAATATCGGCCAACATCCCATTATGACGCAATATGAGGTATATGTTGGAGGCAAGTATTGAAAAACATTATCAGAATGGTGGGAAAAAGTGCATTTCGCAATTTAGCGACTCAAAAGTATTATTGATAGCACTACAATGCTCTCAATTTATAAAACTAGTCTTTTCTCATCGAAGTAGTATAGTCAAAAACCGCATGCATGAAAATTTGGTATTCCTAACATTTTTGGCAAAAAAATGAATTTCCCCAGTGTGTCATGGAACAAATTGACAATTGTCTAACTTGCGAAACTTTATGACGTCATTGTGACGTTAATGCCAGGCATGTTGTACTCATTTTGGGTCAATGGAAAGAGGAGGAACATAGCTATCTATTGAGACAAAAATCAAGTGCCTAGGGATGTTTCTTTGTGTTGTGCCTAGGCATGTTGGCAACTTCTCCCCGAAGGGGGTGGTAGTGCATTTTGGCAGCCATTTTGAAAAAAGCGCCCTCACCGTGTAACCCCGGGGTTGGGGAATTTTTGGCAGACAACCTGAATTCAATTGCTTATGGTTAGGCTTCACAAAAATGGTTGTCTCCAAAAATCCAGGGGGTGCAGGGGGGTCATGGTAGCCGTATTAGTAGTACTGAATAATAAAGAGTTCTACCACTAAAACTACTATGTAGAAAAACTTGCATCGTATGTATAATATTAAACTTTGTAAGCAAGCTCTCTCTCACTCTCTCATGCTTGTAATAATGTTAAACCATACTACTTTTTAAAAGGCAAAATTCTACCTCGTAAACACTGATCCCCAATTTCACTTTATTGCCCCCAAAATTCTGCACTCATATAATAGGAACACCTCATATAAAGCCCTTTTTGGTTTGGGACCGTCAGTTAGTATGGGGGATAGGGCAAGGGTTGATGTGATTTCTATTTGACAAAATAGGTAGGGGTGATTTCATTTTTTGATAGGGGTATGTTAAATATTACTTCAGTACACCAAGCACATTTATTACTGCACACTAAGGTAGTGTCATGATTTTGGTGAGATTTTGATATATTTGACATTAAATATCTCTATAATTGTTTGTTTGTGTGTGGGCGGGTTTTTTACTTTTTTATTATAATAATATATGAGTAGAAGGGATTATATAACACATTGCAGTGGGGGGGTTAGGTGGTTATGTAATTTTCCCAACACATTTCTCTCTCTTCTCTTCTCCCCCGTAGATAATGAACGGTCCCTTAAAGGGAAAAGAACGGCCATTAGACTAATATTCAAAAACATAAATGAAAAGGACCCTACTGAATCACTTTCACAATATTTAAAAACAGTTTTGATATTGAAGAATACGATCAAAAGGCCATTATTGGCCCAGACAGTGATATCCCCTTTACAGATATAAATTTCACGTGAATACACGGATAAAATGTGCCAGATAACAAACAACATAGGATATATTGAATGAATTTAACAACAGGATTGGGTTTGATTTCACAAATGAAATTGGCCCGATAAGTGTATGATTATTCTACATATACACTATTATATTTTGATCATTTGTCTGTTCAGTTTCGATAAAGCAAGATTCATCGCTTGTTTCGCATTAGTCAGATTATTTTCTAACTTATATTGATGTCTGGAAAACATATAAATTCCACATACCTTTTACGGTTTGTTCTTGCGTTGTATTCCAATGTTTATAGCGAGGGTAGAGAATAATTATAATTTGGGTTGTCATTAAGATGAGTTTCACTTAGTCCAATAATAGTGAAATCGTGGTGCATATTTTTTATACATTATTTCAAAAGTTACAAAGGTCTTAAAACTCATTGTGTGCTGGCAACTCATTTGTTTCAGCCATGTACCCAATAGCTCCGTATACAAGATTCATGGTTTATCCGTATATTTTACGTGGGGCTTAGGATACTCTCTCATGGGGGTACTATCATTTTCTTTAAACCGGAGAAAGAAATTTTTTCAGACCGTACGTACATTACAATACATGGCAAGCCAAGGTGTTCAATAAGTCAATAAACTATTTTTCGATGATGACGTGTTCGTAGTTTTAATCCGGTGGTATTAGTTTTGAAGAACACTGATTTCGGACTAAAATAAACTACGTTTTTGATTACAAAAATATGTTGTTTTTTTCAAAGACAAAGCCTTGTTTTTCAATTCGATAGCCTGGGTTTATCAATAAACACAACTGTGTTTTTTCAAGTGACATACATATTTTTAAACCTTAAGTAAAAAACTCGGGTTTTCCAAAACTAAATGTAATCAGCCAATGGTTTTCAATTGATAAAACGAGTTTATCAGTACTAGAAGAAAACATTTTCAAGTAAGTAAAACTTTGTTCAAGTGATAATTTAACCTTTTACTTTCAATCCTTATTTCGGTAAGCGGAAACTCAGATGTCCCCGACCGTGATAAGTAGGATTTATCGCAGGAATTAATTGGTTAAAAACCAAAAGTCACTGACCATTGCATACATGAAGGCAGGCAGAGTAGTAATCCTGCCTGACCCAGGTAAACCCTTTAAAAACAATAATGGGAAACCAACAAAAGAAGTTCCGTGGACAACTATTGCGTAACCCAGTTGTCAGTTTTATGTCTTCTTTCAGTTCGCGAGTGCTAGTTCCAGACTGCTTCGATGACCTTTCACGGGCTCTTACTATATCAATATACAGCCAAACAACACATTACGAGGTAGGTGGTGGTAACAAAGAGACAGTTAAGACCAAGAAAAAAACAGAAAACTAGCTGTTGAGAAATACATACCTGATACAAAGACCTTCAACAGGAGATGTTGAACACCTTCCTTGAAATAATGCGTATCAAAATTCTCCCGAAATGAATTTTTCGATAACCCTATCCATGGAATATGTTTTTGGTTAAGGCAATGGGGGATGAGAGACCAATTACACACATGAGAATTATCATAAAATTGGAAGCTAACTCCAGTCAGAACAGATGGAATAATACCCAGCATAGACGAAATAATCCACATCAATTGAAACAATTACCTTGGCAGATTTCAAACCAATTTTCTGTAGAGTAAGTAAATGGAAAACGTATACAAATAAACAATCAATACTTCGAACGTTATAAAGAATACAGATCCCTCACTGGATGTTATCGATAATGCTCCGACAATTTTGCATATCTAATACCCGACCTCCAGGTTTCAGAATGCTCGGAAAATTTTCTCGAAATAGATATCGCAGACGCCACAATTAACAGAAAATACCCATAAGCAAATCAGAAAAGCAAGATTGCAAGAGTAGAAAGTCCTGCCACTTTTTTGTTGGAGTGTTTTTTTTCTCCACACAAAAACTAGCCCATTTCCCAAAAGTGCATTTAATCCATAAGAACCACCATTATGACACTACTAACTATAAAAACCCATCTGACAACAACCTATCACATGTGAGGTATGGTGATCGCTTAGCTATGCCACTGCAATTAACATCGCTGGTACATAACACTCGCAAAAAAAAAAAAAAAAAAAATCTCGGGTTGACTCACAAAAACCCTCTGCATTTTCCTGGGAGATTAATGAATGGAGTCATGATTATTTTAAAATAAACTATTTTCCTTAGGTTTATGTAACTTAAATTAGCTAAAGTCATAATGCCTTAAATGTGTTAAGTAGTTTTCAGGACAGGGTCAACTAGGTAAGATTGAACCGCGTCGTTGAAAAATGTCAAATTCTAGAAAAACCGATTTGATTGTTGGCCAAAAGAAGACCCTCCAAACGAATAAGGGCCTGAAATGTTCCTGCAGTCAGAATTTGTAATTGGTTGTTACTCAGCCGCGATTATTTTCTAAATTGTTATAATCCATAGGAAAAAACATCACTCCGGCCACGTTGTGTCCAGGTCTTGCAGTTAAGTTCATATAACTTTAGATCCTTCAATCGTGGAACCACAGAAGGCGGCAATCTTTGTAATTTGTTTTTTGTGCAGGTATAGTTCATTCAGATTTCTAAGGCCCCCAAAACAAACCCTATAGATAACATGTCAAATTATTTTTAGAAAGATTCAAAGAATATAGGCGGTTTAACCCCGAAAATAATTCAATGATAATACAACAAGTATAGCTTTCTAAATTTAGATCCAGATTGTATACCTTTGAAAATGAAAGCGGTTCACAATTCTTCCAGCAAGTTTCCAGCAGGGAAAAATTTCAATCAGAAGATTTTCATAAAACCAGAGAAAAACAAATCCAACTTGGTAACGTAACTAAGCCTGTTTTATCTATATTAAGGGAGAGTCAGACGATTTACACCTGGAAAATAAAAGCATCTAACTCTTCAATTTTGTTATTTTGCCAGGAAAGGAGGAACAGCTTAATTTATTTCCTAAAGGTTGAAAAAATAATCCAGCGGCCAATGAAAACTTAAGTTAGGTGGTGAAGAGTGAGATAATATAGGCGATTCAAACCATGAAATACAGAGCCATTCAAATCCTTGCAAATGGTGTTGTATGTAAACGACAATTCTATTAAAGATTTGCCAAATCAAAGAATAATCCAATTGGTAACGGTTAATTGCCTATTTCCATACAAGTTAGAACAACAAGCCGATTTCAACTTGGACTAGGGGAATAAAATCCAAGTCTTCTATAGGTTCTCAACAGATGCAGGCATTTCAGTTGGGTTAAACCCGCAAAAAAACCCCCGTGGTATTGTGTACTTTAGTGACTCCTAATATAGCTCTGCCAGATTCATTAATCCATGAACAATGGAAAGCATCCAACCTTTCCAATTGGTTACCTGATGAAGAGACATTTTATATTTAGTTTGTCAAACCGCAAATAATCCAATTGGCAATTTACCAAGCCTGTTGCCAAAAGATAAAGCACCTTTCAGATTTTCTAATCAATGAACACGAGCAGGTAAGTCTTGCAAAAAGGTTGTCATACGCAAAATAATCCAAGTGGTAGTGTACGTATCCACATTGCCTCAAGCAATAGCTTTGGGGCTATTTTAAACCTGGAACAAAAAAAGGATCCAATTCTAGTTGGTTCTCATGCAGATACAGTTCCTTCAAATCTAACTAAATTCGAGAATAATCCCATTGGTAATTCACATATAAAACGTATGTCCCATACAAACTTAAGCAGAGAGTAGTCGATTTAACCCCTGGAACGTAGAAGAAACGTCAAGACCTTCCAATTGATTTTTATAGAGGTACAGCAGATGAAGATTTTCTAAACCGATAATCCAATTGGTAATTGTCGTTTAGGTTGTTTCCGCTTAGATCGAGAGGTGAGGAGAAGCGAGCGTATAAGAGGTTTAAACCTCTGAACACAGAAGCATCCAATTCTATCAATTGGTTTATCGTCTAGGTTATAGTATATTCAGATTTTCAAACTTGGAATATGGAAAGTAATAGGTCTTCCAATTGATTATTATGCAAAGTAAGTACCATTTATTCAGGTACGTAAACCTCTAAAATAATCCAAATGGTTAATGCTCTAGATATTTCCATACAAAATTCAGTCGTTAAGCTGATTTTAAACCTTGGAACGTAGAGGCAGCCAAACTTCCAATTGGTTTTGCATGCCAATACAATACCCCGCAGATTTATTTTTAAACACAAATAATCGACTTGATAATGACATAAGCCTATTTCATACAACTTAGGAATTAAGCTGCTTTAAACCCTGGAACGTGGACGCATCCAAGCTTTCAATTCGTTATCATTAAGGATTTTATAAATTTTCAAATAGACAAAATCTACACTAAATAATCCAAAAAGGCAATGCTTTAAGCTCATTACTGTGTAATCTCAATTCATCAGACTAATAAATTGAAAATAATCCCTAAGGGCCAAATTGTAATTTATTCCTTTGTAAAGATAATATTGCAAGTTATTCCAAACAGAATAAGGAAGGATTGCAATTCATCCAAAAGATTATCATTTAGGTACATTTGGGAGATTGTAGATTATCTAAAACCAGAGGGAATAAACTATTGGTAATGCTATTAACCTATTGCCTGCAAAGAAAGAAAAGGAAAAAGAATAAGTAGCTACTCAAATCATGAATACGGATAAAATTGGTCTCAATCTTGTATATTAATTATTAGAAAAATCAACATATTTGTATCTGATGGGTAAATTAATAGGCTGAAAGTTCGTAACAAACCATCCCCTTGCTTACAATTGAAAACGCAACTTTATCTGTAGCTAAGTGTTGCATTACAATTTGATGGAAAAAACAAGCCTACAATCACAGGCTTTGACCATTTTCAAGGCGCGGCACGTGCTTTGTCACGGTAACCTTTTACGTCATTCACATAACTGTAATGCCTTCTGTTTGAGGCACCTTATATTCCTTATCCTTCCGGAACATGTATGGTCGAATGCTGTGTTTCATGATCGAAACACTAACAAAATACCTGCGATAAAAAGAAAGTGTTTTTGAGGTAAACCACATTCACGGCCAGCTCGCGAAGGTAATCGATACAAATTGTGAACAATCTAAACAACTCCCCCTCGCGCTTCGGAAGATAGGAAAACGGTTTTGTCCGAAGGTGGCGATCCGACAACTCAAAAGAGTGTACGTTTCGGGAGGCGAAGAAGAAGAAGAAGAAGAAGAAAAACTAGTAAACCAAAGGTGTTGGATGAAACGGATCCCCACGAACGAGGACCACACTCTCGTTGGCAACATCAATACTGCAGGGTGGTATGTAGTTAGCAGTGACGTTCCACAGGGGTTCTACAAGTAATTGTGCTCCAACTTGTCCATCAAATATGACGTCAAATTGTATGACCGCAATTATTGTTATTTCAAAAAGTTTCCGATATACACTGTATAGTGTATAGATAGCCATATGGAAAGCAAATGTTTTCAGAAAGATTTGTTTACCATTTAATAAGTGGACACTAAACCTTCAAATTTTACAGTTAAGAGGAATGAAGAGCTGCGATCTTTAGATAGAGTGAGATTCCTGTAGTCCCTGTAACAAATAATAAAGAAAAATATAAATGTTATCATTAGGGCGGTGTGATAATTATTTTTCGGTGTGGGGTATTTTCCAAATGACGTGTGAAATATCTGTCCCGTTTTCAACTTGTGTAAAACAGGCTTGTGCCTCCCAAATTGTGTAAAAAAATTATTACTCCCACCCATTTCTTTGTGCTAAGATGCACTTCTCCCAGGTTCAACTTCCCTGGAACAGATATTTATTGCATGGTCCCTTAATCCTCAATTCAAATATGGCCTTAACACATTCATAGATACATTGCGTTAGCAAAGGAAATCAACAACAACGATTTTCATCAAAAATTGTACTACTGTCCATTCAATTAGCTTAGACCCTCGGTTTTAATTAATATTAGAGAAGGTATTTGTGTCGGGAAAATCGTTAAATGAAAATTGGTTATTATCTAAATTTACCCAACAGATTTTTGAAGGTACATGCTGCGACGTATTTCTGCAACACCCAATTCGATTCAACTTCGTTGCGATTTTGGCCATCATCGGCAAGGAGAAATCGGAAACCAGCCGATTTGACGTAACCAGCATCAACTTTTTCAGGAATGTTACATTTCTAAGATAAGGTGTGTGAACGTTGAATCGCTTCTTTGACAATAGAATACATTGATCGATATCATGACCATGCATGTAATGTAAATAGCGTCGATTTATTCCCGGTTTTTTGTACGCTTAACTTCAAAGAAATACAAATACAAACATTCTTTGTATATGTCTTTTAAGAGAAGATTGACACAAATGTGCAGGTCACTGGCCCGACCCATGGAAAACAGAATTAGAAGAGGAAGACACATCGACTTCAACAATCCGAATTTAATTGTTTATCCATCACCCGCAAGAATGAAGGGATTCAACAGCGACCCTTTGATTCATAAATGCTTCTGCCGCCAAGTCGATGATCGGCGAACAATCATTACAGTAGAATTTTTTTTGAAACTATGGTCCGTATTCTAAAACGATGTCTAACGCTCATCACTGGTTAAATCGCACTTTAAATGCCCGCTATAAACACAATTCTAAAGCTGGTTATTAAACGCTGTTAAATTTTAGCGGACAAATCGTTAAACAGTCTAAAACGGTTGTTAAACTTAGACGTGATCCGTGGGTAGGTAGTTTAACTAGCGACTTTGTTCCCATTGTGCAAGACAACGATACTCGGTTATCCATGGACGCACATGAATAAAAGACCTGTCATTGGAAGAGGAGATTGGTGGCTTTTAGATGGCACTAGTTAATTTGGGTATAATTTACACAATTCCACAAAAGTTGGGAAGAAGTTTGTTGCGTGTTATTGATACGGCCCTCGGATATCTTGTGTGGAATCCGCTGTTATTTAGCACACGATGTATATCGATGCTGCTCTGTAGAATGTTTTTCTATCCGCGGAAAGTGATGAGATACGCTTTTCAACAGATACTGGGATTTGATTGTTAATGGCCAGTGGGTGGTTGGAATGTGCGTGTTTATGGCTTTCTATTGGGTTGATATCTACCAGTCTCGAGGTTGACCTCCAGGGTTTGCTTTGAACGGTCGGGATCCTTTGACAAATAAGTCTTGATAAGGATTTTCCTAAAGCGGCAGCATCCTTCATAAGTGGCTCTTAATAACAGCAAGCTCGTCGTCGCTGTAAAGCCCAAGACTGGCACATCATAGGTCAATGCAACATGTGCCATGAATGAGAAGCTCGAGATTCTCATGCAAAGTTGCGATATATTTAACATGGATCTAAACATATTTTTGACCCCTCCCTATATTTTTCAATCCTCCAGATTCGTTATGATATTTCATAAGGAGCTTCTTCAGATTCCAATCCAAATAATTTGTGTTTAAAAATTACAGATACAAGCGGAATGTTGTAAGCAACTGGAATTTATCGCAAAAGTTTTGCGGTCTTCTGTAGAATTACGGACAAAGCAAACCAGCTTATGATCACCAGCGGATTCTGAATATGGCTTTAAATGGTTTTCCATGAATTAGTTCTGAGGGACTCTGATTACCTATTTGATGAAACACTAAGAATTAGCGCTTGATATAAAACACAGTACGACATGATGGTTAGATTTCAAATCTTCTAATCAAGCTTTTGAATGGGATCCTTCATAAAACTCAATTTTGAATGCTTTTTATTTCTAGTCAGGTAGTTTTCTAGAGCTTTGTTGGTTCAAAAGAAGGAAATTCACCAATTTTCCCCGATGATATGACTTTTATGATTTTGCAGGTATTTATCTGGGGTCAAAATAAATCTACATCGTTGTTTAATTAAGATTTGTGAAAAATTACCATATTGTCTTTCCAAGAATTTCTAATTGATGTGTTGCCGGTCCTGCTATCGGCAAAAATACAAAATTGCACCATATCCTTCATTGTACGACTTGTAATGCAATTTTATAGGGATCAGATTATATCAAAAGGCATTGAAAGCAAGGAACTGCTGCATTTAATCAAGTTTGCATCGTAGTTTTAATTAAGATTTGTTAAAAAACCATCTTTCTTCCAAAATTTTTATTTGGATTGTGTTTCCGTGACACCCATGTCTCGGCCGGCAAATACAAATTGTACCAATCTCCTCTTCATTGTACGAATGTATGAAATTTTGTAGGCATCAAGATTATATCAAGCATTGAAAACAAAGGTACTTGCTTTGCATTTAATTAGATTTGTGAAAATCCCAGGGGCATTTAAATGGGATGTTTATTTAAAGTACGGATATCTTCAAGCATTTTACTTTGAAAGAGTACAAGGCGTAACAATATAAAAAATATACACTCCCTTTTAATAATCGTGTAAGCGCAGCTCGTTATCTATTAAGAAACAAGTAATTGAAAAAAAACTTTGCGAGGGTCGCCATAGAAACTAAAAAGCAAACGTATTTATTCGTCAAAAATTAGTACACAATATCAAGACAAACATTTTTTTACCACTTTTACCGGCAACAACTGGCAAAGAGGGGTTTGCCAAGTGAAAAAACATTGATAACCATGTTTTTTTGCCTGAGAAAGGTTAATTATTTTCATTTCATTTATTTACCATTGATCGATCGAAATATCAAAAAAAATAGATACGTAAACAATGGAAGGAGGATGACCAAGCAGGGCAGCAAAGTTCGAAAAAAAGTATGGCCACCCCCAATTACTTAAGTTACGGTGCAAGGACAAAGACAACATCAAGTGTATAAACAAGACAAAGACATTGTAAGACAGGACATGTTTGATTATGGCAATTAGTTGTATTGCAGACTATCTGAGGAAAGAACACTAGTCGACAGCTAACAAATAAAAATGTCCAGGTTGCTTACCTTACGCATTTAATATTTCTACGACAGAGGTCTAGTATGGTTTTCGGAAATGCACCAATTCTCGTTAATTTCTGATTGATGATATATAAATGATCTATATATATATATATATATATTATATCTACTATATATATATATCTATATATATTATAACATCATGTAAACAAGGTATTATTACAGGTGGACTATCTTTGGGAATTAAGAGAGTGCTCAATCCCATTTACAGGAGGGCGTAAAATAAATTACAAAGTATTAGACCTCTGGAAAGGCAACCGTTAATCAAAGTTTCACGGCATACCCTTTCAACTTGCGACTCATCACTGGGTACCGATCTTCAGACGGATGATACTCACCGTCGTGTCTTAACCAGTATAAATGTATGTTATATTACATGCCATGGGTTTTTTTTTGTCCAAAGACTTGAGGCATTTCCAGCACTTGTCTTTACTCTTCCAAATAGTCGAGAGTGTCAACCACTACGCGTAGTGGGGGGCTTAATATAACATCATAGTAAACAGTAAAATTACAGGGGGAATACTTTGGAATTAAGAGTGCTCAATCCCATACAGGAGAGCGTAAAATAAATTCAAGTCTAGTACATATGGAAAGGCAACCGTTAATACTCTGAGTTTCACGGTATATACCCTCACTTACGATCCTCGGGTATCCGATCTCAGACGGATGATGATTCACAGTCGTGTCTTAACCCGTAGACATGTATGTATATACATGCCATGGCGTCACGACTGAGGCATTTCAAGCACTTGTCTGTACTCTTCCAAATAGTCGAGAGAGCTCAACCACTACGAGTAGTTTTTTGGGGGCCGAATTTGTAACCCTACTAATACGTAAAAAATACTCTACTTGTCATTTATTTACCTAGGTGACGATCAGTTGGTTGTATCCCCTTCCACTCCCTTTTGAAGAGTGTCAATTCCCAGTACAGAGAGGGTACAAAATTACAAAGTATAGACCTCTGGAAAGGCAACCGTTACTCTGAGTTACGGTATACCCCCACTTACCGATCAAGGGGTAACGATCTTCAGACGGATGATGGACCACAGTCGTGTCTTACCAGTAGACATGTATGTAATACATGCAGGGTGTCACGACTGAGGCTTTTCCAGCACTTGTCTGTACTCTTCCAAATAGTCGAGAGTGCTCAACCATACGAAATAGTGGGGGCGTAATATAACAGCCTAGTAAAAAGTATTATATACAGGTGACATCTTTGGAATTAAGAAAAGTGCTCAAGCCCATGACAGGAAGAGCGTAAAATAAGTCGAGAGTGGTTGAGCACTCTCGACTATTGGGAAGTACAGACCAAAGGTGGAAATGCTCAGTCCGTGGAACATGGCATATGATACATACATGTCTACTGGTTAAGACCACGACTGTGAGTAATTCATCCGTCCTGACGATCGGTACCCAGTGAGGGTATAAACGTGAAACTCGGAGAGTACAAACGGTTGCCTTTCCAGAGGTCTATACTTGTAATTATTACGCTATCCTGTATGGGATGAGCATCTTAATTCCAAAAAGAGAGTCACCGGAAATATTACTGTTTACTATGATGTTATTATTAATGCCCCCAACTAACTCGTAGTGGTTGAGCAATCCGACTATTTGGAAGAGACAGACAAGTGCTGGAAAAAATGCCTCAGTCGTGACACCATGGCAATGGATATACATACATGTCTACTGAGTAAGGAACCGGATGTGCTCATCATGCGTTGAAGATCGGTCGGATACCCGGTGATCGTATGTGAGGGTATACCGAGAAACTCAGAGTAACGGTTGCACTTTCCAGAAGGTCTATACTTGTACTTTATTTTCGCTCTCCTGTAATGGGGATTGAGCACTCTTAATTCCAAAGATAGTCACTGTAAATAATAATGTTTACTATGATGTTATATTACGTCCCCGAATACTCGTAGTGGTTTTGAGAAATCTAGATATTTGGGGGCCAAAAACAAAACAAAAAAAACCACACACACAAAAAAAAACAAAAAAACAAAAAAACACACAACAACAAAAACCACCCAAAAACCACCAAAACCAAAACACAAAAGGTACAGGACCAACAGTGTGAAAAATGCATCAGTCGTGACACCATGATGTATATATACATACATGTTCTTATGGTTTAGACCGATGTGAGTCATTCATCCGTCTGAAGACGGTACCCAGTGATCCGAAGTGAGGGTAATACCGTGAAAAACTCAGAGTAAGGTTGCCTTTCCAGAGCTATACTTTGTAATTATTTACCGCTCTCTGTAAGGGGATTTGAGCACTCTAATCCAAAAGATAGTAACCGGTAAATAATAAGGTTTACTATGATGTTATATTACGGCCCCACTATTCGTAGTGGGTGAGCACTCTCACTATTTGGAAGAGAACAGACAAGTGCTGGAAATGCCTCAGTCGTGACACCATGGATGTATATACATACATGTCTACTGGTTTTAAGACACGACTGTGAGTTATCATCCGTCTGAAGATTCGTAACCCAGTGATCGTAAAAGGGGTGGGGGTTACCGTGAAACTCAAGAGGAAACGGTTGCCTTTCAGAGGTCTATACTTTGTTAATTTATTTTACGCTATCGTAATGGGAATGAGCACTTATTTAACAACGTAGTCACCGGTAAAAATAAGGTTTTACTATGATGTTATATACGCCACCCCACTATCGTTAGTGGTGAGCACTCTCGACTATTGGAAGAGTACAGGAAAAGTGCTGGAAATGCCTCAGTCGTGACACCATGGCAGGATAACATCCATGTCTACTGGTTAAGACAGAATGTGAGTCATCAACCGTCTGAAGATCGGTACCCACTGATCGTAAGTGAGGGTTTTATACCGTGAAATCAGAGTAACGGTTGCCTTCCAGAGGTGATACTTTGAATTATTTTACGCTCTCTGTAATGGGATTGAGCACACTTCTTAATTCCAAAGATAGTCACTGTAAATACATATGTTTACTATGATGTTATATTAAGCCCCCACTACTCGTAGTGATTGAGCACTTCGACTTATTTGGAAGAGTACAGACAAGTGCTGGAAAATGCACTCAGTCGTGACACCATGGCATGTATTCATACATGTCTATGGTAAAGACAACGACTGTGAGGTCATTCATCCGTCTGAAGACGGTACCCAGTGAATCGTATAGTGAGGGGTTTTATCGTTCTTATTTACAGTGAAAACTTCAGTAGAAACGGGTTGCCTCAGAGGTCTATACTTGAATTTTATATCTATTATCAATAAATTATAGAATACACAAGGATTATTACACAAAGATAGCATCGAACAAGTTTGCGTAAGATGGAATGTGGTCGGATCTCAATCAGACATGCCTTGAGCAATCCGCACAACCATTGGCACTGACAAGTATATAACTAATAGGCAGGAAGAAGACAATAAATGGAGAAAAAAAACGCAAGAGATAAAAAATGCAGACTACAGAATCGACAACCACCAATCTCCTGAGTCAAACGAGATAATTACTGATGCATTGGGAAAAAAAAAACAAGCATTGGTGTAACCATGACTAAACCACCACAGCCAATTAAAACCTCTGATAGCAATATTTACCATCACATGTGAAATGTCCCGTAACGCCACAAAGAATAATCGAAATTGAACGCGCCACGACATGCCTCAAAAACGGATACACAACAATGTGAACAGCTACGAATTTAAACAATATCTTAGAGTACAGTGATAACAAATAGGATAATGACTTTAATGGAAACATTACGATAGGTGCATCAATATCGTTCCACAAGAGTCACCCTGTGTATTCTGATATTTGAGCGGCAAAACGCATAGGCAATTGCTAAACGGGTAGAATTTCAACTAGCACAGCAACCACCATTGGTGCCCAATATAGGCCTATACCGATAATCATACTGACATAACTGAAAGATTGACAATGGCAGAGGGTGAATCCTGATACCAGAGCTAAAAGTGGGATACATGACAATGCCCCCATAGTCTTGATCAACCTGGACGATTTCTCTGGCCTTGGTCCACCTTTATAAATACTTAAAGGAATCATGTGTCCATTATCTTGAAACAAAGATTTCTCTAATTAACCAATTGAACTGAATTTTAGATGTAGTCTCGTTGCCCAACGGGAGTTTTGACACCAGCTCTGTTGACCTGAAAAGCTGCAGGGATTTAGCGTATATGATGATGATTGCTGGGGATGGATGGATGAGTATGTAATAGCATCAGGCAAGAGGATGAGTTAAAAAAGGTGTATGGCAAGTTTAGGAAACTGAAAGGGTAAACATCCCTAAGGGTACTGCTCCAGAATTTTACTTCAAAGTTAAAAATAATAAAATTGTTCTTATAAGGTGCAAAATTTTCCAAAGACCCTCAAGCACACAGTGACATTAAAAACTCAAAAAAACATTAAATCTGTGAATCAGGAAAAACTTGATGAAAGAGATGAGTTTTAACTTGTTTTTGAATTGAGCGTGGGATAATGCGAAGGGTGTTTGGAAAGTGAATTCCCAAAACGAACGGGGCAGCAAGGACGCAAACCAAAACGAGGTTCACTGCGACTTAAGCTAAACGAGGAATTTTTAGCAGCTTTTCGGTGGAAGTCTAAGAACGCGGAAGGTTGATAAATACACAAAACGGTCGACATGTATAACTGGCGAGTACCTTCAAAATGACAAAATGCCAAAACAGCCAATTTGTATTGGATTCGGAATTCAAAGGTTTGTCCTCTCTGTAATACCAATTTGTCAGGGTTGTCTTGAAATACTATACTAAACTTGTTGTTTTATACCATAGAATAACTCTACTCATACTAAGACACACCAAGGCTAGCGCGGGTCTTACTGTTTGGGGCTTGTGCTAGAAATACGTGCCGGGACAGCGTAGGGTGCTTGGAATGCACGGGAGTGAGGGGTAATGGGCGACCTGGTAAAAAACGGTATTGGGGGGGCCTCTCTTCGCCCCCTTCCCCTATCCCCCTTGACCATCGATGTTCACCGCTTGCCCCCTCTACTGTGCCCTCTTCATTCCTCCTGGCACTACCCCTCACCGTTCCTGCTTTTTTCCCGCTTCCTCAACCCTTTCAACACAACCTATATCCTGTTCTCTCCCTCAGTTTCCCACGCACTGCCCCAGTTGTTCCCCTAATTTCTCCGATCCCCCCGGATTTCTACGCCCTCTCCTCAATCGCTCTCCACTGCCCACCCTCTTTTTATCACTCCCAGTCTCCCATCCACAATCTCCGGTCCGCCACCTCACCCCATCCGATTCCATCTTTCTACATCTCCCTCGTACCCTTCCAACCGCCCCTGCTTCCTCCCTCTGCCCTCCCTTGTCATCCTTTCTTCCTTCACTATCTTTGCCCTCCCTACGCGCTTCTCTGTGTGAACTACGCCCATGTTTCCCCGGTCCATTTTTCACATCTCTCTCCCATTGACTTAAATGGTAAGAAACACTTAAGTGTCACAGAACACCAGTCTATAACAGAAATGACACTTAAGTATTACATGTTACCTAAAAACTGCATCTTAAATCATAATATCCAGGCTGCACATTTCTGTTAAAAACTTTAGACTTATGTTGTTACAAATAGATATTTATAGCAAACCATAATTTTTAATAATTACATCCCAAAACTGACCCTTTCACCTGAAAATGACTTAAGTAGAAATGCAATCCTTCCATTATTTGCCTTTCCACCCTTTTCATATGCTATTTGCTCACGTCAGGAAATCTCTACATGTCCCTAACACTGCATCTTAAATAATATCCAGGCCGCAATTTATGTTAAAACTTTAGACTTAGTACAATCATTACGCAGAGTCTTAAAAAAGGATATTATAGCAACATAATTTTTCAATAATACCACCAAAACTGACCCTTTCACCTGACATGACCTTGAGTAGAAATGCAATCCCTTCCATTAATTTGCCTGTCACCCTTTTTCAGATGGCCCTCTTGCTCACAGTAGTGTCTGTACTCTACATGTCCTAAAACTGCAGCCTTAAAAAATAATATCCAGGCCGCACATTTATGTTAAACTTAAACTTATCTTGCAATCATAACAGATGTGTTAAAATGAAATTTATACGCAACATAGTGTTTAATAAATTACAATCTAAACTGAACCCTTTCATCTGAATGACCCTTCAGTAGATAGAAATGATCATTCCATTATTTGCATTTCACCCTTTTAATATTTAACTTTGCTCACAGTAGTGTAACTATACATGTCCTGATCGATTTTCTTACCTTACAACGATCCATATTTGGGTACTGCCCGTTAATATCCCTGCAACGATTAACCAAACTCCCTATTTTCCTGCCAGTCTTGGCAGAGACTAAGATCAAAGAAGAAAGCTTTTAAGACCATTTTTAAAACCTTGCGAGATTTGGCGATGTCTGAAATTGCATCGCATACACACCCAAAAATAGAACTCCAAACTTAATAGCAGTAAGTAGATCATTTTCACAAGAGGCAAACATTTATTGAAAATCTGTGTAATGACCATCATAGAGCTAACTTTATGTAACTCTATGAAGAATTAGACTCCAGTACAGAATCGAGCATAGTGGTTTTTATAGCCACGACTGGCACAAAATATCCCAGGCCACTTTTCTACTGATAAGCCCATCATTTTACAGAAGAAGTTCAATTATTAAATGAAGTAAAAAGTACTACTTTTTCGTGCGTTTACAAATTTTAAATATTCTTTTTATTTTCAATATAAAAACAAAGACTGAAGTAAGCATTGGTGATTTTAATAGAATGAACATTAATCCTTAAGCTAGTAGGCTTGTAATCGATTTGCTGCATGTAATTGATGAAAGTGACCCACGTGAATGAATTTTTATTTTTTTTTTACTATATAAAAAAAGGTCGGACAGTTCATGTTCGAGTTTCATCACATATTGGAATGTATTTTTCAAGCCGTGGATGCCCATGTATTCCATATAACTGAAGACCCCTGGAGCGCAAAGAAAGAAGTATTTAAGTCCATATTTGATGTTGCGCTCAAATGGAGTAAGTAGTAATTGCATTGTTATTGTTGAAACATCAAAGAGTTCTAGGATTCCTTAAATGTGGGTCACAACAATAAACAGAAAAGTGTTACACAAATCTTTCAAAATTTAATATATATTTTTGTATCTTGACATCCTGTTATCTGTCTTAACGCATTAGATAATCACCATTGAGTTGTACGTGGCTATGTATAGCACTGATGCTATGGGTGGACTTAAGTACTTTTTGTCCTCAAATTGGTGTTATTGCAAAAATAGACTGGCCCCTAAAAGTGTGTAATATTTTTTTGGGAAACAAAAAAACATAATTATTATATTTTATGACCCGGAAGGAACTCAAAACCAGTGATAACTCAATTTGGCCAAATGTGGAGTACATTTTGCACTCAGGTCTTCAATTGCTCGATCGCTTGTTGTTGTTCTTGTTGTAGTAAGATTGAATGGCGCTTTCAGCGACGATGGCTATGTGCGCCAGTTACTATGTAGACTACAATACAGTTAAGTCCATTCAAATAACATCAGTAGACAATGGTAGACAGGTGTTACGTTGTACTTGCATCTCAAACACAAAAACGGTATCGTTTCGGTGCCACACCAAGCTGAGTCAAATGGAATGCATTTTTTTTATAATCGGCAATTGGTACCCCAGACATTTTAGCAAATAACACAATTTATTTAATACTTAATTGTATAAGGTCTTGTGCACTCCGTTGGTGTGTGTCACTGTGTGTGTGTGTGGGGGGGGGGGGCTCATGTGGACCCCTCTCTGAAAACCACATTGCAATTCGATTTTTTTTTTACCAAAACTCTGGTCATTGATGGGTACATAAACACGACCACATAACAGGAAAAAATGACAATCACTTGTACGTATTCAAGATAGCGGTAAAAAAAACCAACTGATTTTTATGATGCGCACTACCAAATTCTCCCGCCGAAATATGAAAAAACCCTTTCCCGAAGGAGTTTTGGGTAAGAGATTCCCCGAGAAGGGCGCCCTCAATTGTCAAACAAATCCTGTTTTTTTTTTGCATATACATAATGCTTGTCCACATACTCATCAATGTGTGAACATGGAAGAAAGAGATAAGAAGGAACCACAGCGACTTCCACAATCCGATTTTAATCTGTTTATACATTCACCTGCACAAAAGGAGGGGATTCAACAGCGACCGTTTGATCATAATCCCTCTGCCGCAATCGATAGTCGGCGAGCAATCATTACTGTAGCATTTTTTGAAAACTGTATGTCCGAACACGTAAAAGTGTAAAAGTATATTACACATTACAACATGTTCCGGCTGTCTCCGGTGTGTATTTGTTGTTGTTTTCGTTATATAAGAAGTTAATGTACATCGGTATGCGTTCAGCTTTCCTGCCCAAGCCTGCCCAGTGTGAAAATCAAGGATAATAGTTTGACTAAATTTGAAAGTTGGACCGGGGAGGGGCATCTTGGATTTTCGTTGGGCACCCATGCTCGTTCCAGGGGTTCTGAAAGTGACCTCTAACAGGACCAATTTTCAGTTAAAATATACCCGGCCCCTAATTGGACCAGCTTTGGTGAAATTATACTACTTTTCAGTGAAAATATACACCTAACGGTACAGCAGTAATATGACATGGTTACTGTGCTATTTTAAATATATTTTCCACTAGTATTATCCCAGTTATATACTCTCTTTTGAAATTCCACTTATATGTATTATAAACATCTTTACTTTAATGCAAAAATATTTGTGATTATATTTTAACAATTAATTTTTCACTGTACTGCATTATTTTACTAATTATTTATCATATTGTTTTTTGCTGTATTCTATGATGAAGAAATAAAATTGGTTGAAGATGAAGGTAATTTTACAGTGAGAATATACTCCTTGCTGGACCTGTTTTCAATCCATTAAAAAGATGCACATTTAAAATACCATTACCAATACAAAGAAAATGACACTTGTGCTACTACATGTACAAGAAAAAATACACACTTAGGGTTATTTTGGCTGAGTTTAGGTAGTTTTTCCTATTTTGCTGATATGTTTAGGTAGTTTTTCCTAACTTGTATCATTGAAACAGTCACAATCACAACTGAATTTGTACCCCAGCGGTACTGGAACTTGATTAATTGTGAATTGGATTACACTGTATCCTATGCATTGTTATACGACACTGCAACAAAACGAAAAGCTGCTTTAATCTAAAAACTTTGGAATTGATCATTTTTATTTCACTACCATTAGTTCTAGTTTTACTCGTTTAATTAATACACCACAACAAAAAAATATATATTTCAAAATCTCTTAGTCATCTTTACAGTTTTATGAAGTGATTGTGGCTCATTGAATTATGATAACTAAATTATAAGCAACCTTGATTAATTAATCAACATAATATTCATAAATACAGTTTGTGATGATCCTCATAACTAACCCGCATCTATCCAAATCAACTATGTCAGGAGTGTAATCCCCACCTATTGTAGTATGCTTTTGAAAGAACCCTAACTTGGCCACTGGATTGATGCAATGATTCATTTTTAGTATTGTTTTTGTATTTTAACCAACTGTCCCATTTAAGCTAATATGACCTACAGTTATGTTGTTTGGTTTATTTTTTCAGATAAAAAAAAATCCACGGGAAAACTCATTTTCATTCATCCACTTGAATGTAACTAACCAGGGGCTAATTTTTAATTATTATGTTTTAAAAATGTCTTTGCGGTCTAAAAGAAATAATATCTACTGCAATATTGAATGCCTTAGTAGCAAATTAACTATTAAATGTTGCCCATGGAGGTTGCCATGTTCGGCATCGTACGTCGCTCGGCATTGGGACTCTGTTAGTATGACTTGTAAGTCAATAGATAAAACGGTGTCTAAAGAATTCTAGGGTACTCCTGGTCAGAAAATCGGATTATATATTGTGTCCAGTAGAAAAGCAGTAACGATCGATAAAAACTGGGGCGGATTCTTAAAACAGAAATAGCTGACGGTTTGGGTTATGGCATTCACTAATATTTCACCGACCGGCTACTTCTTTCAAGACACGCTATTACTATATATACCATCATGCTTTCAATTTTTTATGGTCCGATCAAAAGGCTGCAATCATACGGAGATATTATCCGGTTTTCAAAAAGTTCGTTCCGCCCTAATCCCCAACTCCCTCTGGGCGCACAATCAATGCGGAGTACCCCTCCATTAAATAATACCCTGGGGTGACAAGATGACAATACCCTACAGCGTTAAAGCTTTTAGAAAATTCTCGTATTGAATCTAGTTTTTTGGGCAGATTTTGTATATTTTGACGAATTTAAAGGTCTGCAAACCAAATTACAAGGGATTTAATAAATATTGGCGCCAAGAAAAACAATTAAACCAGTTTGGAAACGATAGAGGGACTGCTAGGGAGTGGAGCAAGGAAGGTAAAACTAATAAGGAGAAAGTTGTGGGCTGCATTGAAAGAAAGGGTTTTTGAAACCCCTATTGCAAGACAATAGAAAACTCACGAACTTAGTCCATCGTTATATGGAAACCTTAGACATCTGCGTCATTGGTTGACGGAACTGGTTAGAGTGTGGTTTCAAAGGGTTATCGAACCATCAAGGAGAGAAAAACTTAAAATAATTGGTAATGACTTCCATTTAAGTTGAAATACTAGCTACTCACAATTAACTATCAATTACATTGTGTAAGTTAATTTAAAATCGTTTACATGGTTTCCTTAAGGGGGGAACGTACTTTTTGAACACGATATATAAACGTTTTTACTTTCATTTCAATAAAAAGGAAAAAAGGTCATTTTTCTGACTGAAGACATTATTTTGAAACAACAATGTCTTTATAATAGTTGAAAAGCGCAATTATATTACCTGGCATTTCCTTTAATTGTATCTCGTGGTAATTTTATATGTATTACTACGGATTGCCACTAACATATGAACCTTTGGAATCGTTTTTATATCACCACACTTACTTTGAAGTACCGAAGAACAAGGTTTTGTATGACTTTCACTGCAAAAACAAAAGATTGTATGTCTGTAGAACCGTTCGCCACTACAATTCTTATATTATACCGGGTTTGAAACCAACTCTTTTGTTGTTTCTGTTTTATAAATTCATCCTTATAAGGTGAAATTGTGTCCATATATACTGTCCGAACTACTATATAATACAAGAAAGGGTTTGTTTCTGTTAATACACTTGAGGTGTGTGTCGCTTGTAATGCTGGATTTCTTTTGTTTATGTTAGGTACCTATTTATAATCTTGATGCGACACACTACCATTGTCTTGATTTGTTATTTAAAACCGGGTGCGATACGTACACTACCGCGTTAGTATCCATTGGTTACATGTTCACAGGCGTTGGCTTTAGCTCTTTCCGAATTAATGATATGCCATAGGATTGTGTTGTGATCGATGTGATTAAAGGCTTGAACCAAAGGTAGGCGTGAGCCATTGACCTGCCCACAGTCTTATTCTAACGTGCTGTACATCAGCGAATATGTTATCTTACCATGAATTTTTCAATTTTTGACTATTAATCATTCTTTCCCGACCAGGACACGTTCACAGACGTGTTGAAAAAGAACAAACAAAACATGTACGTTTTTCCGGTGGGCAGGAGATATAGTCCGCCGGGCTCACAGCCGGGAACAATGGGGTGAACAATAGGGCAATCGATTCAGATCATTCAATTGACTCTTCACGCAACATTAAGCCCGGACTATGATACCTGCCGGAACTATGATTACTTTCACACCTGAATCAAACCGGTGTGAAAGCAGATATAGTCCGTGGGCGCCATAGTCCGGGGCCCATAGACGATAACGGTAAGCCTAACTAATGTTGCGTAAAAGGCAACTGAATCGATTGCCCTATGTTCACCATTGTTCCTCGGACTGTGAGTACGGTACTCCGGACAATGGTTGACTTCACACCGGGACATTCGTAATTAGCATGCACGGTGATCTATAGATTAGACCATGGGACGGGACGCCAAATACCAACTGTATAACAATTCTGTAGTCCCCATCTGGGGAGCTAAGGGAAAACCAAGTGTAATTCATAAATAAATTATTACGATCACATAACTGTCTGTTCCCGCACTTAAAACTGGGCAATTTTCTTAAAAATATATAAAATTCAGCCTCAAGTTCTTTTTTCCCAATAGCCGAGACCAATGAATAGCACTTCAGCAACCATGACTAAAGAATTACAATGGGCCTGTATGGTAGGGCCATGTTATAGCCGGGTGTTACCACCTCCAGGATTCGGGTTGAGTGACACATACCCGTCCTCTCGCCAATAACTAACCAGTGTCCTTATATATAGGTCGTTGACCTAAATTTTTCTTCTTCTGAAAACGCGGTAATTGAAGAGAAATGATTAAGCAATCAGTACGGATTTTTGATTCTGCACAAGGTTGTGAGGTCAAAGCGTGCCATCAACATTCTCTTATTATTGTTTGTTCATGTTTCTTCCTTTTCGAATAAAAATGATGAAAAACATGGCCAAAGTTAATTAACACGCACTATAGAAGCTCATATTTATGTATTTGTGAATGAGGTTATATTTTGTCCTTAAAAATACTCAGTCTAAATTGGAGAGCGTAACAGCGAATCTCTTAAGCTGCGCGACAATATAACAATGGTCCCTGGCACTCCCCGATGAAAGGGAATTTGAAGGTGTTTTTCTACAACAACAACCTCATACCGGGCCATGTGATTGAATATCCTAACTCCATGTTTGCTGAGTCTAATGTGTATCCACTAGTCACTGATCTTGGGGAATGAATGAAGTGACATTTTTAATTCTTTTTCAAGAAAAGGGTGCCATTTTATTTGGGGAACATACGATTTATGATTTTTAATAATTAATTATGAATTTACATTTGTTGTTTCCCCTAGCCGCCCCGATGTAGACTACAAAACCAACACATATAAGGAAATGTCCCGCGACTAATTAAGCTAACAAGCCCGGGTTGATAGAGACTACATATATTAATTTCTGTATTATTAAAGTCCGAAAGGTTTCCATCACTTCCCTAGCGACAATCATATAAAATAGAAATTATAAAATGTCGGATAATAGTTTTGAGGCTATACGAAACCTGATTTATTTTTAATCTGTGTAGGTAAACATGTAACATCTGTTTTCAAATTTCAAATTAAATTAAAACACATTCAGTCATTTCACATTGGTAGGAACTGACAATTACAACCGTTAACACCGCCTCAAACCTAATAAGAATAAGTAAAAAGTGGAAGGTTGGAGAAGAACAATTGCCCAAATGAATAAAACTATAATACGGTAATTCTATATAACTCATATATCCGGGTACAAATCTTAGATTTCGGCGTGATTTCTTTTCATTAAATTTTTTGATCTACTTTTTTTTTTTCCGGTAAACTAGGTGATTCGTTCTTTAATTTGCGGTTTCGGTGTGACTGCATTTGATCGGGTCAGGCCTTACCTAGGCATGCATCGAAAAGATCAATCCGCTCTTGTGGGGCATTTTTCTATTAGAAAAAAATAAGCAATAGCGAGCCAATTTTGACAACTGATATTAATAAGTAAGGGACATGCAAGAGCTCATTACCTCTGTAGAAATAATAAAAACATATTTGCGTGACTCTTGCCATAAAGCTAAAATGTCATTAATTTGATCTTATACAATCCTAATAGAGCCCCAATGCCCGTGCTCTCTAGAAATTGTGTAAAACTAGAGTTATTATAAGAAGCTCGGAGAACTGGCGAGCACAGAATTAAATAAAGACTCAAATTAAATAAAAATACACGTCTCGGAACCCGAATTCTCGCTTCTAGGCGTGAGAATTACCACCTGGGCCACAGAGGACTGTGTTAATGTGGATACCAGTGAACGAGCGCAAATGATTTCAGTTTTATTTCAGAGTTCAATGCCGGCCGTGTTTTTAATTAAATCCTCGTACCAATACATGCTTATAGAATGGGACGGACCTTATATGCCGATTCTAGCAGAATCTATGACGAGCGAAACTCAATTCAATGCCCGCGAGGATCAAGTAAATGATACAACACGAGAAATTAACTTGGTGAAATTAAAATAACCAAGTAATTCTCGGGTTGTTATTATTTACTTGATCCTCGCGTGCATTGAATTGAGTTTCGCTTCGCAATAGATGTTCGGCATGTAGAATCACTGCATTTCTCTAAGGTCCTCCCATTGCCTATTAATAGAACACAGATTATTTTTTTAAAAATAAATCTTGATTAGCCAAAAATGAAATTAGGGGTAAAATTGTTGATGAAATAAATTATCCACATCGCTTGTCCCAAAATCATACCGCTATTGAGATTTTGTTTGATTCTGAGTGTTATAATAAACGAGACTTTTAAACAGTGTGCCAAGGTAATCATTATAATTGTTAGAATGTAGTAGAATATATATAGTCTAATTGTATCTTGTTAGTGTGGCCTTCAGCTCAAAACCCTATCTGTAATGTTTCGCGCCGATATTTCAACCCGTTTTGAATTGAGAGCTAAAAACATTATCTTGTAATCCATAGAGTACTATGTAAAACTAATATTGGTGTCGACCAAAATGGGGAATATTTTCGCTCATAACATGCAAATCAAACATCCTTTAGCCCTAATATTTCACAGGGTAAATGAGGAAATTAGTAGCTTTCTTCTGATAACCAAAATTTTGACCACTACGGGTAAAAACTGGGGGTCCCTGGAGACGAGGCTATTAGCGATCGGACAATGGATCTTTAATTTTGGTAAACAACACAAGCATTAAACGATAAAATATAAAGTGAATTCGGATGGAAACTATAAAAGCTGTAGTTTATGGGATTTTGTTGGCAGAATTGCTGCCAGTGTTTTCCTGTATGATTTACAGTATTTTTCCTGTAAATAACCGTTATAAATGAAAATCCATATTAGTGCATAATAATGTTGATATAATTCAAAGTTCAAATAGGAGCCTCTCTTATAAATTTAGTCGTAATAGGCCTGGAAAATTGGACAAAAAGTATTTTGCTTGATTTTTAAATTAGGCCAAATATTGTGTTTTTCTGATCCTTCTCATACGCGTAAATCCCGGGGGTGGGGGATATATCCCCCAATATTTTGATGAGGGGGATGGTCAATAGGATCATCCCCCTAATGTTGATGCCTGTTCGTGTGTTTTTGACCAAAATAACCTCATATTTTACCATAATAGTTTAAAATTTGGTAAATTTCATTTTGTTCTAATTACAATTACATTTAAGGATTTTAGCTTCTAAATGGCAAATTTTTTAGCGCGGTTTTTTATTTGTTTTTAGACATAGTTAAAGGGTTTTTTTTATTTTGTAATGATACAACTATAAGTTTCATGAGAATAATTTTACAAATACCCTTATTTCATTTGAGAAATGTTAACATAAACATACATATATTAAGTTACGGTAAATTGTGCAAAAAATAGTAACAATTACTCAGTTTACACCTGTTGCTGGAAATTAATTGATTGTTGAAGCTGTAATTAAAGGTGCTTGTTCCGATCGTATTTGGGATTAACCGGAAGTAGTATAAATTTTGATATCAGATGAAAGGCCATATTTTTCTCATTGTTGTCCTGAAATTTCAGCTCTCAAATCCATTTCTTTCTCAAGATATAGATAAACAACTACCGTTTTAGTGGTTAACCATCAATATAGCACAGTAGTGAATAGGGCGTTGCACTATGCATTATCGCGTCTAGCATCAAAACCGCAAGTCTGTTTCCCACGGTACTTAATAGTCAGTGTGTACAAGTGCCAGGCTCTCATATCAACTAGAGAACACGATAGACAAAAATCGGAACAAGCACCTTTAAGTTTAAAAAATTCAAATCAGCTATGTTAGTAATTCAAAGTTATAACAACAACAAGACAATTTGTAACACCAGAAAGGTCACAAACAAGAACTAATATAATAAACTTATTTTCATTTCAATTTTTTATAGATAGTTCAAAAACTTCTTGTTGAAACCCTTTCACGTTTTGGTATGATATTAGTTCATTTTAATTTGCAATATATTAATTTGAAGGGAAAGTAATGCATATAAATTCAATGTTCTTATATATTCCCTGTATATAAGGTAGCATAGTATCGTGGTTAGGTATTTGGGTTCATATCAGAGGGTCCCATTCTCAGTTAGATAGGCTTAAATGTATGAAAGTTACTTACATGATTAATTTACAGTACCTCAAAATCGTTTCGTTTTTCTCTTTTCTTTGCTATATTTCCCCACATACCTACGATATGATTTTGAGTTTCAGCAACTTAGTTGATTAATAATTAAACTAACTTGATAATTCTCTGTGTACTTAGTAAATAAGTGCAATAAAGTAATGTGATTTTGAGTACACACTGCAAAACATAGGGTGTTAAATTAACACCACCGGTGTTCTGGGAGGACCACACCAAGAGGGTGTCAAAATTTCACACCTTTGGTGTTATTTTAACACTATTTGGTGTTAAAATAACACAATGGGGTGTTAAAATTACACCAAATGTGTTGAATTTTGACACCCTCTTGGTGTGATCCTCCTAGAACACCGGCGGTGTTAAATTTAACACCCTAGTTTTTGCAGTGCATGTAGAAAAATTGTTATTCACATTATCAGCCATTTGAATTGAAATACATGATTAATGGTATACATTAAAGATTACTCATTGAAATTACTCAATATAATTGAATGCAACCCGATTACACTTCATTTTATTTTATAGGTAGAGGAAATTATTTTCCTTTCAATTCCAATAATGAAAGATGTTTAATATGAGAAAATTATCATTCTGCATTTTCAATAAATACCACTTTGATAATCAGAAATTTTGGCAATTTGAAATGAAATTAAACGTCAGAAGTCTTTGAAATACAAGTTAACCATTGAGCACCGCAGTAGAAATGCCGACCAAACTGTCATCTTAACAAAAAAATGGCTTGTTTTTTAGTCATAGAAAGTTTTCAACTATACTGTACGAGTGTTGTGACTCCAAAGATGAAACATATACGCAATGGTCTGTTTGATGACAAAAATAAAATAATCTCCATGGGAATGTCATTTCATTTCAAATTGTACCAATAGACACTACGAAGTCGTTTGTTTTAAAGATTTTTAGAAACATCATTTGACTCTATTTGCCAATAATATTCCTATAGTTTTCGTTATTGAAAATTAAAATGATTTTCGTCAAAACGCCTCATAAAATTAATACAAATAAAAATGACTTGATAGTAAGATTAAGCTTTCTTCTAGATAAAATAGTGATCTTTGATTCGTTTTACTCTGCAAAAAGTATCAAAATATACACCTTCAAGCAATAAACAGATAAATCACAACTTCTTCCACTTAACGTTTATGGAAGTTATTATGTCCAATAATTCACAAAACCCAGGGTTTCAAATGTTAGACATACACTTTTGACATGTTGGATGTCCTAGTGTACTTACACATGTAGGCCATTGCTTCAATTTGGAAATACAGCAAAATACTGTAAACTGTAATACTGTAAATTTTATGTCCAATTTACCAGGCGTATAAAACGACTACAGCTGGAGCTTTTATTCGATTTTTTTTTCGAGTATCAACATTATCGTATACAGGAAAAATGTTATACATTTTACAAGAAAATTCTGGCAGCAATGCTGCTAACAAAACCCCGTAAAATACAGCTTTTACAGGTTTCCATTCAAATTAATATATTTATAGCTTGATGTAAGCTATTTTACATTAAGTATTAAGTATTTGATCAAATCAATTCTAATTACAAATATAAAAAATTGAACCTCATCAGTCCTCTTTTCTAACTTCATTGGCATATTTTGCCTGTAAGAGATGATGACTAGTGCGCTCCGCAGGCAAAAGTATGTTCAACATGTTCAATACCACTGTCTGAGGCGATCGATCGACTCTTTTGAGTACGCCAAACAGGCGAATACGCATTCGTCTCCTTTGACATAGACTCAGAGAACTTTTTTTTTGTTTTTGCAAACAGACCAATCGCTATTTTGACAAGGAACACAAAGGATACTTGAATTGAAAGCGTGCTCAAAATGAAGAACGTTTTCAATGTCCACAATGTACACATAAAATCATTTTCCTAAATGTTTCAAATTTTAGATATGCAAGTTCATAATTCTCTAAAACTTCAATCGCCGATATCTCGAAATGTGACTTTTGGTCGATTGGCCTGTTTGGAAGATTCGTGACGAATGATCAACCCTTATAATTTCAAATTAGCAAAGTTGATGTGATACTATTCCATTGATGTTCTACCATAATAGAAGGAAAAACGTGAAAATTCAGTCAATTAATCAGCTGTTTATCCACCCGTTGCGTTTCGATAATTTCACAGGCTTCTCACTATTAAACGAAGCGAAACCCTTGATTTGCTACTTGCATTTTTCCTTGAAAGATGTTCTTATAAAATCATTAACAATAACTAACCTTCCATTGACGCCTATTTCATTGATGATATGATTTTGAAGCCAAGCAATTTTCCACACTGGCATCAAACCAACATGCCTTTTTCCACAGTGCAGTTTAGTTACGATTGCTATAAATAAAGTATAGAATAACAATCAGCAATCTGATACGATCCCGTCTGAAGATGGTGGTAGAAGAGTGATTCTCACCAGTTTACGCCTCATATATTGTTCATATGCTATGCAAAAGTCACGCCCAAGTCTGACGTATATGAATTGTTTATCGCGCTGTCATCAGCTAGAAGCTATCATCTGGTATACGCCCTTCTCGCTCGGGTAACAGCATTGTGCTAATTGTTGTTTTGTACTAATCTTAAAGGATTTTCGAATGTGGTAGGAATTTTGCACAATAAATGAGAGAAACCATGATAAAAAAAAACCGTTTTTTTCGAATGAAAACTGCTTTCTCGTTAAGGAAACCAGGTTTCTCAAAAACTTCACTTTTCAAATTCGAGAAACCTGGTTTATCGCACGTGAAAGCAGGTTTCTCAAATACTTGGCGTCATAAATGAAAAACCTGTTTTAACTTGAAAAGACCAAATTTGGGGCAAAATAGTTTCTTGTTCGAAAAACCACCGTTGTTTTTGCCGAGAAACCTGGTTAAAAAAACTTGGCCTTTCAAATTCTAGAACCCAGGCTTTTCGATCGAAAAACCAAGATTTTGATTGATAGTTTTTCGAAAAAAGGTGGTTTTTGCGATCGACAAACCTATCAACGCACATCTGTAAATTTCATTTGGTTTTTAAATAGACTAAAATTGTTATAAGCAAACAGGCAACAATTAATGATTAACGAAATGAGCAGGCGCATGCAAAGTTTACTATACGATTTAGCAAGGTTTCTTTGTAGTTGAACGGATAGACAAATCCGACCGCCAAATGATGTCAGAATTGATCCGCCATTACTGGGGGCCTCCAACCCAAAAACCTAACCAATTTTTGTACGTCGGTACCACGCTGATGAAACATAATTCAAAAGCTAACTTAATCTGCACATTTGGTGAATTCAAGACAGGAAGCCCCAGCTATTTGGCTGTCAGTGAGGTTGTTGGAATGGTAAACCGGATTGGTGTAAAGCCTCTAAAATTTATTTCAGTAAGTGCACGTGTCATTAATTTTCATGGTTAAATAAATGATAAATTAAAGTGCTGTGTCCTCAGGGTGAGTCGAAAAATGAAACCCAAACGACGCCTCATTGTAGTTTAGAGGCAGCATCTTAATTAAGCAAGGATTAAAACTTGTCTTAATAAGCTCTTTAAAAAAAACAATGATCCAGGTGCACTATAAACATTGGATTTTTTAAAAAAACACAGAAATTTTTACACTCTCGCCAGGGCGCGAAATTTCCATGACTCTATACAATGGATTGGCTACACCACAGTAATTGTATATTAGATGAATGGAGCAACCCAAGAGGTTCTATATAGATAGAACGGCAAAACGTAAGTAATCTTTTCAGAAATCACCGTTCGCATGTTTTGCCAGGGACCACAAAGAAAACATAGAGTACCAACAAGAGAAAGCAATGGCTGCCTGCCCCGCTTCGTCCACATACTGTGGGTGCCGTTTGGATGTACACTAATCGGTAGTGATCCAAATTAAGTATGTGGTAGAGGTGGCAAGTGTAATAATAGTGTACCTGGATTCATGTGCTCAGATGCTCTGGTTTCTCATAATGCAATGCGCGCTTAGGTGAAAAGATGTATTCTTGAGGCGGTTTATTTAAATCAAGACACTGGTGTTCATTTCATTTCGTTGTGGGCCATGGGTAGGACAAAATTTAACCACCCAATAGCACCCAATTAACATCCAACAACTGTTAGTTTGGCGGATTGTTTGTATCGATTGACTTATGTGTGTAACAAGCACCTAAACTGATAATTATTCCGTGCAATATCAAAAGGTTCAGCGCACAGCACGGACGACTGGTTTTGAATGCGTTTCACCCTTTGGGAGCCAACGGGCGGGCATCTTGTATACCGAACACAATACAATTCCAGAGGAACCTGTTTAAACAGGACGTTGTATCCCGGTGCACGTTTTAGAGACATTGACAATCCCATACGCGCAATACAATGAGCTCAATGAATTGGCTTGATGCTGTAGTCTGTTATGTCGCTATACACATTTCAATGAGAACAATTTTGTATAATGACAGGCTTTAATCACCGCTTGGGCTCTTTTGGATGACCAATATGGCCATCAGTGCTCAATTACGAGCCCAGGTTTCCAATCCATTGATAGAGATCAGTGGAAATTTCTTTCCGTAGTTAACTTGCAGGTATAAGCATCATCTGTAATACCACAGTTCATAATACATGATATTGATCGTTTCTATTGACCTGAATCCATTGTAGTACGCATGAGTGTGCCTTTATTCCGTGAAGTTTATATTGATTAATACCAAAATCGGCCAAAAATCCCACGTTAGTCTGGTGGGTAGAATGCTTCTTAATTACTCTGTGTGTCCCGCAGGGTTCGAGCCACCAGTATGCTAATATTTGAAAAAAATTTATTGGTTCGAATTGTGTTAAAGTGAAATAGATGATATAGTGTAATTTAACAAGTTAACAACGGAAAAAATATCACGTCTAGAGCATCCTCGGGACGGGATTTCAAAGGTATGAACAGCTGCCAGATTTTCATTTGTTCCATTGGTTCCATTCTGAACCAAGATACCAAGATAGTGTTTCCATGTTTAGGAGAATGTGGGGATTGCAACGTCTCAGACTTGTGTGTATTTTCAAATGGGGTACACCGCCTTATCGTCTTGTCATTGGCAGAATTCGTCTGCAAGAACTTTCTGTCATCGTGTTGTCGGAATTGCCCACGGAGTTGAATGACCAGACCTTACTTATTGTACTTCTTCTTTTGGGGACACATTTCAACCATGGTCTATGCGAGAAAGAGTAGTAAGTAAAGTGTGTTCATTCTAAGGTGATTAATAAATGCAGTGTCACAGACGTTGCTTTTGAACGCAGGTTTAGTGCAAGATAAATTGTAACAATGAATCGAACGATTTACAAGATTTTTAATGTGGGCCCATTCCGACACTCGATTGCCGCAAGGTTATTGTTAGACGATTTTCTGACCAATGCGGGACGATGCAGGCGGTGCACCATGCTTAAAAACACACACGTCGTTATAAGTCCAACCTCTCTTTAATACGGGCAATAGCCAGCATTGGCAAGCGGGGGGCTTGGGGGCGGGCCCCCAATCATTTTGTGGAGGGCTCAAATCCATTGAGCCCCCCCCCCAATAATCTAAACTTTAACCAACATTAATTCCAAAGCTTCCCCTTCCTCCATTGGCAGCGCCAGACTTCTTTTTCTGGGATAAAACCAGGGGAAAGTCAATCTTTTGGGAAAAACTTACAAAGTTTTGGAGAATTTTTAACTATTTTGGCCCCAAATTGCTGATATTTCCCAAATTTGTGATTTTGGCCCCAAATTGCTATTTTTGCCAAAAATATGTCATTTTTCTTCTGACCGGGGGGGGGAATGGGGAGAGCAGGGGAAAAAAAAAATGGGATTCCCCCCCCCCCCTTCGTCTGGCACTGCCCCCCCCCTCCGCACACGGGGCCTCGCGGTGGGCCCCCCCATCCTGAAATCCTTCCTAGCAGGGCAGTTTGAGATTTTGACCACCACTCAGCGCTCCTGGAGCATAGGTTGTGGCAACCGTCCCATAGCGGAGCTATTCACAATATTGAGTGCTGACCACAATAGCAGTAGCGATTTATTCCGTAAATGTTATCAAGGATTAGAATTCAAATCTGGCACACCCATCCTCGCTGTCTGTGGTAAGATTAGTTTACCTCATGATTTACAGTGGTCTCGGTTTCGAATCCACACTGCCTCTTTTAAAATATATAAAATGTTCATTATTTTTTGAGGTTCTAGGAAAAATTCTCCAAAAAAATAAGAAAAAGATAGCTGCCCTTTGAGGTTAGTGATGGAACTGCCCTCCTGGGGCATGGGTGGTGGTCAAATACTACCGCGTGCCTGGTTCAGAATGGAAACAATGCCTCCCCCAGGATAGCGCTCCTTAATTTTCTAATAAAGCGTGTTGTTTCTTTTTTTTTTGTGTTTTTTTTGCACATACATAATGCTACCAGATGGTATTTGTTTAAAGCATCATGATACACCATACATGTATATACGCACACGTGCTATGAAGCTCAGAATGTTTTTATTTGCGTGAAACGCTTTGCTACGCGGGATGTGTGCTCTTGTTTTGTTGTTAAGCTGTGGGCATTGCGACCCCCCCCGCTTCAGGCTGCCGAAGACATTTTTGAAGGCTATTGACGCGTTGAAAAGTGATATCTGACCCAAACTCCTTCAAATTACTTAAATGAGTATCCTTTAGCGCACTATAACTTACCGCATAGCGCCGCTCTCTCTCTCTCTTATCTCCTTCTATATATATATATACGTAAGAAATGGTAAAGGTGACACGAATCTGAGTGTTTATTGTTATGGAAAAGAATGTAAGGCTTGGTTATCAATTTCTTTCGCCAATATATAATCGATATATAGATATATATATATATATATATTCATCACCGTAAAAGATCGGATACCCAGTGCTCGTAAGTGAAAGTGGGGTAAGCCGGTGAAACTCAGAGTAACGTTTGCCTTTCGAGGAGGGGTCTATAATTGAAAATATATATTATATATATTAATATATATTATCTTACGCCTTCTGGTGCCTGCGTCCTTTTGTACCACTTTGAGTGTTGAGTGTTCATTTTAATTCCGAACTCATGGTTTGGGCATACTCACATAACAATTAAACCCATTATCAATTATAATTAACAATACATTAATGGCAATAGGCCTATGATTGGTATGCAGCTCCTAAATACCAAAAGATGTGTAATTTATGATACTCTTTCTGCAGTACACTGTAGTTATCATGCACTCCATATCAATAATGAGGCGTGATGATTATATTTATTATTATTATAGTTATTGCAATTATTTGGTGTTGATCATACGTACTATATTATTATTATTATTATTATTGTATTCTCTTTCGCTTTATTCTATCTTGTACAGCCACAGATGAAGCCCGGAGGGCGATAGTATGGCAAATAACGAACCGGATACTAATGCAAGTTCTCACGTCCTATTTCCAATTCTTACATTATATAAGTTGAAGTTCAATGTCTTCACCCGAATGGTGGCAGGCCCAAAGTGTTGTATAAGTAGAACCACCAAGCTTTGTCTGTTATATATATATATATAGATATACAAAGTAAACTGAAGTAAAGAAGTGCTGTGAAAGCGGGGATTTGAAAGGCGACTTCTGGATTGCGAGATCAGTGCTCTAACAAACTGAGCTATTCAGCCCTTACGTCGGGGTGATCCTAGTAGCCAACACCTTTACTCTAATCAGCAAACAGTATTATTATGTACTGGCCGGCTCAATATTGATGCAATCCATATGAAATTAGTATTAAACTCCAAGAACAGCAGATGGGGGGAAAGTCGTTTGTACATTTGACTGGATCAATAAACGGTTTCAATCAAGAAAGTGAAAGGAATATTAGTGATTAATAGTGCATATAAACGCCACCCAATGGTATGACCAAAAACGTTTTGGAAAATCAACGACCCTGACAACTAGGCCGATGATGAATGTGTTGGAAATAGGACGCTAGGACAACTTGTAAGGCAACACTGCCAAGAGCCAAAGCATAGCGGTAGGAGAGGAGAAAGCTCTATTAAAACCCCTTTGACCGATCATCATGGCCGCGCTCGTAAAACAGATCGTAAAACTACAATACCAACACGAGATCAATATTAATGCTGAATGCATGTGCATCAACATTGCATCATTACAATGCTGCGGTAAATATGGCCAACTTCGGGACAAAATTGAAAAAAACGGGCAACTTCGGACACTGTCAAGTTTGGTGTCATTGTTTAGATACGGCATTTTTCTTCCCAATTCAAGTTAGATTTCGTCTCAAAATGTCATACTTTAAGAAATACGGCGTTACAAAACATTCAAGTTTTAAAAGCCGAAAAGTACGAGTAAAAACTAGAATCAATGTAACTCATCTTAGGAACATGCTATCTCCGACTTTTTGGGACTGAAATACTCAGAATTCGGCAGTAATCGACTCAATCCCTTTGTTTTCATCTCCACATGTAAACAAACCACTGCGCATCGGGGATATACCTTTCTGCGCACAGGTCATGACTTGTTCATCTGAGCGACGAAATCGTCAACAGAGGGCCGCTTCTGTCGGCGATGATCATCGGGATGAAAGAGTACTCCCTGCCGAGAAGTGGCCTTTGTTGGTCTATGCTTTTACAATGAGTTGCCAAGTGATATAATTGGGATAATCGGCGTTGCTTTTTTTTTTTTTTTTTTTTAAGTGAAAGAATTAGTGATTAATAGTGCATAATAAAAGCCACCAAATGTTATGACCAAAAACGTTTTGGAAAATCAACGACCCTGACAACTCGGCCGATGATGAAATAGAGCTAGGACAACTTGTAATGCAACACTGCCAACAGAGCCCAAGCATAGAGGTAGGAGAGGAGAAAGCTCTATTAAAACCCCTTTGGGACTGAAATACTCAGAATTCGGCTGTAATCGACTCAATCCCTTTGTTTTCATCTCCACATGTAAACAAACCACTGCGCATCGGGGATATACCTTTCTGCGCACAGGTCATGACTTGTTCATCTGAGCGACGAAATCGTCAACAGAGGGCCGCTTCTGTCGGCGATGATCATCGGGATGAAAGAGTACTCCCTGCCGAGAAGTGGCCTTTGTTGGTCTATGCTTTTACAATGAGTTGCCAAGTGATATAATTGGGATAATCGGCGTTGCGTAATGCAATTAGGGAAGATCTTTCTTCTTCTCTCCTACCTCTATGGCCCAAGCAGGACGTTAAGCGCCGGTCATTTACACAAAAATGTGTTCCTATTGAAATGTGGTTATAATCAACTCCATGCTATAATAAACAACATAACAGAATCAGAATCAAGCCAATTAGGGGAGCTCATGTATTTAAAGTTGCGCGCATGGGAATGCATGACCTTTAAAACAGGCACCTGAGATAAACTTCTGTTATAATAGGATTTTTATTCCTGGTTTTTTTTTTTTTTTTCATTCATTTTAAAGTTATTGGGGGTATCGACGATTCCATTAGTTCTGAAAGGTTGATGATTTACCAATCAATTCAATAGAAATTCGATGTGATACCAGATCAGATTAAGGCCATAATTAAAAAATGCCCCTTTTCTCACGACGAAAAGGCAAATACACTGAATAAATTCCAAACGGCCAAACTTGAACAAACTCTGAAGCATTCAACATAAGAGCTTATTCCAATAATTATTACTCACAAAACAAAATATATCAGTCGCTGATTGGCTGGAAGAGGAGAATCTCCACTATCAGAATCCTTGGCCAGTTTTACAACCAATCAGGAAATTCAATATAACATATCGAGGGTTGACAATCAGAAGGACGTAACTCAACACTGAAAGAAATATTAAAGAATTTCGTTAATTCTGCTGTAATACTGCTTTTGAGAAATGTGATGTTTAATATTTTCTACTAAGCAAATCTATTCATTACTCAAAATATCAACATTCATAAAGCTCATATATGGTACTGTAAGCATGGAGTTATAACTCCACGCTGTAAGCAAACATTGTATAAACTTTAGTAAACAAAGAACAATTTTTAATTATGAACAGTAGAATTAGAGAAATTCTTTAATATTTTTTTCAGTGCTGAGTTACGTCTTTCTGATTGTCAGCACTTGATATGTTGTCGTTTTTCCAGTTTTATTTTTCCAATATTTACGTGGCGTAATCT
>JAMKCH010015878.1:0-39384 GCA_023653785.1 Ophioderma brevispina
TGATTTGAGCTTAATAATTTCAGGTGATGGTTAATGTATATCAAACCTTTATAACCATGCAAAGATATCAATTTTGAAAAATCTAGAGGGCGCACTATTTTTCAAATGTGCCAGTGTCTATTTAAATAGTTGAAGTAATTCCCTGCCATAGTTATAGGGCTCATTGTGACAGATTGCTACAGTGTCTATGGGAGGTATATAATGTCAATATTTAAGATGTAGATGGAGTGAATAACCATTTTGCCATAATATGATCGTACATCGTGTACGAGTAATTTGAGATTAGTTTACTGAAAATCAGGACTGTTTTGGAATTTTTACCCCACGATGACCTTGAACAAAAGGTTGGCCTATATTCCTAACGCTAAAGGTCAAAAGTGAGGCAAACCATACATTTTTTTAATCAGAGTGTGTAGAAGAATACAATAGACCATGATTTAGCTCAATTGATTAATTTTCAATTTTTTACCCCTGTATAAACTTTACCCGCTTATTACTCAATAAAGCACAAGGGGGACCCTTGGGGTCTTTTGATATGTTGCTTCTCACAACATTAGCAAACTATCTTGAAAAAAATCAGCTATGGCTTATTATTTCCACCTTCTGTCTGTACACACACACCTAATATTCCTGGACTATGTACATGACCACCATTCTGTTGAAGACACCGCTCTGTGTCCTGTCAAAGTAACCCATCTGCTTTTACTTTTGATATTAATAATAGTGCTATAGACAGAAGAATAGCGCTTTAGCCAAATGATAAAGCGCTTGATAAAAATTAATGTTGTTTTAATAATAACAGTAAACTTCTTTCTGTATCAATAAACGTATCCTAGACAAATGCACCAGTGGATTTCACCAATGCTACGATGGTACCTGTTTACCAGCTAGAGCTGACTGTGATGCCACCAAAGATTGTCCTGGTAACCACTGGGAAGATGAACCACAGTCTTGCCGTAAGTATAAACAATACGCAGGGTATGTCTTATAGGTCTTGGCATAATCAATACAGCATGAGACACAACAGTTCTTGTTTCAGACTCGTCGCGATGAGGGTGGTGTCGCAAGTTTCCTAAAGGTAGGTGAGCAGATCGTGGTCCGAATTTCCCAATTACATTTTCTTCCTCGTTTGAAAGCATATCAGATTACAATATATTGAGTTAAACTGGTCCAGTTTTTTTGTTAGTAGAATTACCAAGAAGGCCTTGTTTGAGCTTGCCCGCTATCGTAATCGTCCTTATAGAAACCCATGCTTTGATTTTCTGTCGTGCACGACAAAAAATACTAAATCGTCATCTTATTACATGAAGACGGCGTATTGGACTTATTCATTTCAGGTGTGATCTACTAAATCGTTAAGCATTCCAAATATGCAAAAACCCGGGTTCGAAAAACAAATTGGTGGCGCTTCTGGAAATGTCCTCATGTCTCGTTAAGAGAGAACACAAACACAACACCAAAAATAAGTCCCCTTCCTAATTTCTCACATAGGTAGTTCGTCAAAGTTATGACTAACTAATAATATTGGGGCGCTTCTTTCTGGAAATGTCCTCATGTCTCTTTAAGAGGGAACATAAATACGACACCAAAGGTAAGTCCCTCCCTCCTAATTTCTCATATAGGTAGTTTGTCAAAGTTGTGGCTAGGTAATAATATTTCTATGATTATTTTACTGTTATGTAAAAATTAGAGGCATCCGTTTACTCCAAGGCTGATTGAGTGCACGTTAAAGACAAAAAGAGGCATTTTCAAAATTCACATAAATATCATTACTTCAGTTGATTTCAAACAGTTAAAGTAAAAGTTGAATATTGTTCAGTGATGCCTGTATACTTGTCAAATGACCTCTTAACATCGGTTATTGATTCTGGTCAGACGCTGCTGTAAATCGTGATAAGTCATGCAATGTACAAAGAACACTTAAGCCGATTCCAAAATATGCTCGTGGGGTTTGAGGTCTGGCCAATTTGTAGGCCATAACATTCGTTGGATGCCTCACGAGCCAAGAATGCGTTGACCTCCCTTCCTCTGTGTGGACTGGCATTGTCGTCCATGAACACAAAGGTATTACCATAGGCAGCAGAATATGGTACAACATGTGGACGAAGAATTTCCAGGACATATCGGTCAGCATTCAAATTTCAGACTTATCTGAATAAGTGCCATAAAAAGTAATTTCAAGAACTCACTAAAAGTGTGTTGCATACACACACATTACATTACTTTTCTCCTAAAGGAAACATTCTATGTGTGTTAATCGATTTTGAATAATGATGCACGGTTTGAGACTGTTTTGATCGAAATCGAAGCTATTTTTCATTTTGACCCTTGTGAAGGTCAAACGTTGACCTTTTGCGTTTTGGCTTGTAACTTGAAATTATACATCACAGATAGGTCATATTATACTTTTTCTGAATCTTTGTGTCCGGAGAAATACAATGATATAGCTTTTAACAAGATTCGAACAACTTTGTGTTTTAACCCCTGTAAAATACACTTCAACTTATAGGGGTCGTCGGGGATGAAAATGCAAATGCCTCCAAATCTTAAAATTTTGAGGTGAAAAAAGCTCCATGCCAAATGTCATCCTTTGGACTAGCAGCAATGCTATATTGAATTGTTTCCAAGGGTCAATTTGGATGGGTAATTTCGATTTTGTTTTTTAGTAGTTTGTCCTTTTGTTTCTATTCAATTTCTCGTTTCTTTTCGTAACATCATAGAAAGTCTGTTTTTTTTCACTTGGTAGCGTATCATCATGATAGTCACACATGTATGGAATCACAACTTCGCTGTATGAATGGAGAATGCATAAACAGAAGTCTTGTATGCATGTATGAGTTTGACGAATATGGGTATCATAAAGGCTGCCGTGATGTTACACATTTACGATTCTGTGGTACGTTTTATTTTGGTTCTGTGGCATGGTCTATGATTGTGTTTAATAACACTTGAAAAATTCAACAATTACCGGCAATACCAACACTTTTAACTGAAAAATAATTACAAATAATTTATCTAGTCTGTGAAAGCTACTGTTTTTCGACAGTCAATTTTAACAGTGTTTGATTTTGTTGGTTTATATATCACACGTAGACAAAGGTTACGTTCTCATATTATGGTTAGTTGTAATTTAAAGGGTTCATGTATTCCAGCGTTTATTAGGATTGTAAATGTTTACTATTTCCTTAAAGGATTCACAGCTTCGTGGAAATTTAATTCTTCAGAGCAATCAAGTAATGTGCATTGCGAGGATGACATGTCTTTCTGAACCCCTCAAAACTTCGGGAAACGGAATATTGTTAAAGCTTAAAATTCTTCTAATGACTTAAAATTAATGGTCAAATCTTGTCTTTAAGATAGACCACCCGTACCCCAAATTAAGCGAAATTATTTTACTCGATGACTTTCAATCCGTTTAGAAACCGTTTCATCTATTTATATCATTTCATAAAGAGTCTTTCCAGTGTCCTCTGTGGGCGGTCAAGTGTCCTTCATCGTACTGCATTCCTCTACGATATCGATGTAATAACGTCTTAGATTGCCCGAGTGGAGAGGATGAAGAACAATGCGGTAAGTTATGATACCGAATAAATGCATGGGAGCATGCGCGGCGGAACGAACGTTGGAATTGTAATTTCAAACATTGTTTACATACATAATCGCCTTCGTTCTGCCGCTCATGCATGGGTGGGGGAACTTAATGAATTAAGAAATTTAAAAAAGTGTATCCGCTGGGAAATGTTTCTTACTTCATGAAAAGTAAACTTACCAAAAATATGTTTAAATGTTTTCTGAAATTTCCTCTAGTGCGGGTCAGAATACCACTACTTTCAGGAGCGCAAGTCAATGCTAAATCGTATTCAAACACCTGATTTTTTATTCTGATTTCTGTTTCAGCTTCCTTCACATGTCCAGGTGCATACCGATGTCACGATGCTTCATTCTGCGTGACACCAGATGAATTATGCGATGGTATCAAACACTGTCCAATGGGTGATGATGAAATGTTTTGCGGTAGGCCTTTGTTTGTTTTTGTATGCTTATGTTCCCCAATGTCCTGTTAAAGCCATTCAACATGTAAACAATTTTTTTTCTCGAAGTAGATTTTATTGCACTTTTTGATTGGAAATTGTTGTAGTAAGTCCCATGTAAGTAAGTCTATTTTTTTTTGCATTTTGTGTAAATTGAAAAAAAAAATATTATCGACTCGCCTCTTCTCCATTCATACTTCACTGCAATGATTGCACTGCAATGCAGTTTAGCAAAAATGGGTGAAAACCATCTCTGACTCAACGCGGCAGTAACACAGTTCAAATTGCGCATTGCGCTGCTGCTGCTATGTTGAGTCGGAGATGATTTTATGTCCATTCATACTTCACTGCAATGACTGCACTGCAATGCAGTGTAGCAAAAATGGGTGAAAACCATCTCTGACTCAACGTAGCAGTAACACAGTCCAAATTGCATTGAGCTGCTGCTGTGCTGTTGTGTTGAGTCGGAGATGATTTTAATTAATTTTCAGTGCAGTGATGTGTGAATGGACCTTTAGCCTCTCAGATGAGAATATTGACTCCCTGTAGACAAACAGCTTTGGTTTAAATCTACTTCTGATTGATAGAATATTCGTCTGGAGAGTTTACTATGTCAAGTTCAGTTCTTGAAAGTTAACAATGCTTTTTTCTTGTTGACAGCTGATCAAGGGCTTGTGTATTAAAACATTCCTTACTTGATTCTTGTAAATGTCTTACTTAGGTATCACTTGTCCCGAAGGATGTTCTTGTTCCGGGTGAGAGTTTCGAGTGCTACGAAGTTATTTGGAATCAGCAAAAGCCACACAACTTCCAGATACCGTCCGAAAGTTGTGAGTCCACATTTTTTATATTGTAACTCTATAGACAAATGCCTAATAATAAGTGTTTTCAATAATATACGTTAAAAGTATTGGAATAACCAGAACTATTTAAACAATATAAACTTCTATATTTATATTTTGTGCAGGATATTGGTAGGTGTTGTACAAGGAAGGACAAAGAGGGATCTGTCTTCATCAGCAGCCAACATCACAGTGGAAGCGATACTTCATGTTTCACTCGCCAGGTTCCCCACCCTTGTTCACTTGTACGTTTATAGGTTTTACCTAACCCGGATGTTTTTATTTACTGTTTGTGTGTTTATTTCAATGCTACAAAGATTATGCAATGGTATGAATTTAAACATAAATGAACAGAGACGAATTGCAGTGTCTGAAAAGCTATCGCCGTACCTAAAGTTGGCGAAATTGATTCGCAAAACAAACCCTTGTTGTTATGTCTAAGGAAACAAGATAAGTATTTATATATGTATGTTTTCTTACAGAGACCTATCGGAGAATGCGATCAATCTGCTAAGACCTGGAATATTTGCCAACTCTACAAATTTGATCAGATTGTGAGTGTTTAAGGGAACACACACACACGAACACAAACACACACACCCCCACACACCCCCACACACATTCTCTCTCTCTCTCTCGCTCGCGCACGAGCATATTCTACAACAGATTATCACTGTACCCATTGCTAAATTACAAACACCAATACATTTTCAATTCCAAACGATGTACCTCAAAATTAACCCAGTTTCTTCTTTTTGCAGGTCGCTTGCTTACAATCAGATTAACCAGTTGAAACATGAAACATTCATTGGCTTGCGTCATTTGACACATCTGTGAGTAATTTAATATTCAATAAGTGAAGCAATTATAAGTATTTACTCATCATTCCAAAATGCCAAAAAAAATCGGAATAGAAATCAGCTGATAATAAAAATATCTGGTAATATATTTTGGATAACGCGCAATACGTTTTCTTTATATAGGAATTTGACTGGGAATCCAATTGCTAGTATAGATTCTGGGGCATTTCTTCATCTTAATAAGCTTCCGGTTCTGTAAGTATTTTTCTCTAAATGATATATCAGAAAAAAAACGAAAAACAAAAGCAAACAGCGATTGAAAATACTAATCCCTGCAAAAGGAAACATTAGCCAAGACAGGTTTTGGTATACCAACAACTCCTTCTTTAAACCCATTTTGGAACATCCCTAAGTTTTACGTTTAATACAACTAATAGATTAAGACATTTGAAAGGTTCCCTCTCAGATGTTTTCTCTGATAATTTATTTTTTGACTTTATTGTATCGTAGACATGCTTTTTCCATAAGCAGAAATTAAGGTATTATTGTTTCTTCAAAATCTACCTACACAATCCAGTGTGAAAGCAGATATAGTCCGGCGGGAGCCACAGTCCGGGCTCCACAGACGATAACGGAATAAAGCATGGACCTAATGTTGCGTGAAGAGTCAAGTGCCAAATATTGAGTGCCCTATTCTTTACCGTTGTAGCCGGACTATGAGTACGGCGGACTATAATTACTTCTACACTGGTACGAATCGAGAAAAAGCCAAAATTTATATCTCAAGAAATGTTTGAGTTTTTGGGAAAAATGCAAAAAAGAAAGAAGAGAGCTTAAGGGGACAGTACACCATAAAATAAAAAATCTACATTTTGCATCCTATTTTGATCCCATGTTAGGTCATTAGTACCTGGGTGAAGAATATTCGAAAAATAAAAGGTCAAGGTCAAAGGTCACCTCATTCGCATAATAATGGGCGGTCATCTTGGATTTGGGGGTACATGTAAATCCCAGGGTTTTTCTCCGTAACCAAATGTAGTTGGGGGTTGAAATTTGGATATGGTGTTCTACTATAGATACTGCAGTGCGCTACAGAGCCCTTTTTTGAGATTTTATAATGTAAATCACAATTTTTATGCTTCAAATATCAATTTTATGTAATTTTTATCATATGTTTGGAGAGTTTTGAATTTTAAATATTATTTTTTCAATAATAAGGTACAAATGTCAAAAGGGGCTCTGTAGCGCACTAAAGAATGTTATGATTTATAAACACTGAAAGTTTGAGCTTTCAAGCACTTTCCGTTGCTGAGAAAAACCCCGGGAAAGTTGTAAAACAGCGCATTCAGGATATCGCTTTTATGGTCTAGAAACACAATAAAAAACAAAAGAAATTAGCGCACTACATTTCTTTTGTTTTTTATTGTTTTGAGGCAAGCTTTGAATCAGTCGGCGAACTAGAATTGACGATAACTTTCGAACCGAATGTCCGATTTGAATGGGATAAAAAGTATTTTGAAGAGCAAAAAGTGCTCTTTAATTTAAGAAATAGTCTTAAAATGGCACTTCAAGGTGACTCAGGGTGTACTCTACCCTTAATAATCAACATAAATTTCAGCTTTAGACGAACTGTGCATATTCGCGTGTTTGAAATACTCGCGTAGATATAATCTTGTGTGTATGAACTTTTGCAGCGACCTATCTGCTATCAATGCAGTTGTTTTGCCAGACGGGACGTTTAGAGGCCTGATTGCAGTACAAAATCTGTAAGTCAAAAGTTTATAAACATTTCTTTTGTGTGATGTAATGCTAATATCGTTTTCAAATTAGTAATAAAAATTAGTATTATTTACTAGTGTAAAAGGTGATTTTTGCATAAAGTCGTGTGTCTGTAGATGTTAATATAATATTTGTGCACTGCATATTTTCCTCCCGTCAGGTCTCTTAAATCGGGTGCCTTAGACCAAATCAAACCAGGAGCATTTAAAGGATTGAAGAGTTTGAAGGAAATGTAAGTTTATTGCAATTTTTTTAAATAGTTTATTTTTCCATAATTTCTATCGGCTGATTGTTTGTGTAATTATAATTTCAAATGTAAACAATTGACATTGATGATCGAAGGCAATTATTACAAAAAAAACAAGCAAAGCTTTCCTAGTAGTACTGAAGTGCGATTATATCTAATCATTTTCTATTGCTAGGGATATACGTGATAATCCATTGCGGATAGTAGAGGAAGATATTTTTACAGGACTGCAAGCCATAGAATCTTTGTAATTAGAACAATAAACCATTAGAATAAAAAAATATATGAGTTAGCTTAAAGGTTGTTTGGTTTTCAATGTGGAAAAGAACATTGGCAACTTAAAGGAAAATAGTATGCACGCATCTGCAAATTAAAGACCATGTTATGTGTGCGATGATGATATTTTCATGCCTACTGTTGATTTTGTTGTGGTTTATTGCAGGAAATCCGACCGATTACTCTTTTGCTGTTTAATCGGAGAAATTGAATCATGCATTCCAAAAGCTGACCAATTCTCGTCATGTGCAGATCTCATGCGCAACCGTGTGTTGCGAGTTTTCATCTGGTTACTCGGACTAAGCGCTCTTGTAGGAAATATCTTTGTAATCCTCTGGCGGACAAAGCTTGGTGAAGAAAGTCGGAGTAAGGTACAAGATTACCTAATCCTTAATCTAGCTATAGCTGATTTATTGATGGGCGTCTACATGATTATCATTGCAAGTGTGGATATGTATTATAGAGACGTCTACATACTTCACGCTGATACTTGGCAATCGGGGGCATTGTGTAAATTAGCTGGTCTTCTTTCAACTCTCTCTTGTGAGCTTTCCTTGTTTATTCTTGCCGTGATTAGCATGGACCGCTTTTGGTGTATCACGGTTGCCCGAATGGGTAAACGCCTACAGCTTGAGCAGGCGCGTATAATCACCGCCATTGCGTGGATTGTAGCATTTATGTTGAGCTCAATTCCCGTTGTCGGATTAACTTACTTTGGTGACGACTTTTACGGAAGATCAAGTGTGTGTCTAGCTCTTCCCCTAACATCTGACCGTCCACCTGGCTGGGAATATTCTGTCATGCTGTTTCTTGGCGTGAACTTTTTAAATTTCATAATCATATGCTTTTGCTACGCTAACATTTACTGGACTGTAAATCAAAACTCAAAGCGCATGCGGAGGAACAAAAAACGAGCGGCAGAAATAAAAATGGCCGCTAGAATGGCGTTCATAGTGGCCACTGATTTTGCCTGCTGGATGCCTATATTTATCATGGCTATCTTGTCAATGACTGGTACAGTTGTCATACCAGGTGATGTCTACGCATGGACAGCTGTTTTTATATTACCTCTGAATTCATCACTCAATCCATATTTGTATACATTTTCCACCGTTAATATTCAAAGAAACATCTATTCATGGATCGGAGACCGTTCAACAGATACAGCCGGAGAAAGTGGTAAGACATTGTTGCGCTGTATTCTTTGTCATTTGAAACACATAGAATGTGTAACCTAGTAATCTGCTGACTAATATTAGTCAAGTTAGCGTTGGGACGCCCTGTGCAGATTTGATTCCCGCTCCCTCAATTCAATGTTGCCTAAGCACGATACACTTGGTCTATTCTCACCGCATATTAAACACTGACTTGGGAGGAGACAGGGTGGGGAAGAAAGTTATTGTGACGACGTGCTTCAAGTAAAAGTGCATTTTTGTTCTTTTAAGCGAATTATGTAAAATTTTTATTTATTACAGATATAATTTTCACATAACATTTTTCTGCGTGTGAACAGTTTGCTTTTACTCTGGTGATTAGAAGGTGCAACTAACGTATATTATGATAATTGTTATCTGTAGACCGTACTAAAATGACACCACTACGAACTATGATGACGATTAACGGTGTTCCAAGTAGAATATTTCTCTCGGAAATGGGAAGAAGATCCGATGTATTGTTCCTGAAACAATCTGACATTGCTACAATTAAGGATGATCTTCGTCGTTGCCTTCGACATCTTCATCAGCTCAACATGGCTTATGGAGAAATAACCTACGACATGGTCATGCTTGAACAGGTATACGTTACTGAATGTAAAATACGTTCGAAAACAAACTTTATAATTTAGACAATCATTTTTCAATTCAATTTTATACTTGTAAATTTGTAAACGAATTGAAGAGAGACGAGGAGATTGGTAAGCATAAATATACACAAAACCCGTAGTAGGAAACTTGTGAGTCCCCCATGAGAGTGTTTTAGCTACCATGACAACATACACGGAATAAACCGTGACCTTGTAGACGATGCTCTGGGTGTTGGCAATGAAATAGGTGTTATTCATACACAATGGAAGAACACAAACGGTAGGACACTACATCACTAGGACTCGCCAGTTCGTGACAACCATTTAAAAAAATGGGGCGCAGTTTTATGGAATGTCCTTATGTGCCTTTAATAAGTGATGGTAAAATTTGTTTGTTTTTTTATTTTAATGGTATTTTTTAATGGTCTGTTTTCTACTCTAGGATAATAAAGATACATGGCATGCCAGTATGGTGTTAACGTCTTCCACTGAAGTGAAGTTAATAGGACCTGATGGATCTGGAGATATTGATGCAGCAAAGAACCGAAACAACGCTCAAATGAAAAGCATCGTTAATGACATTAGAAACCGTTTTTCTGGAGAGTCATCAGTGTGAAAACATTACATAGTGTGTGTGAAAACTTCCAGAAGATGGTGATTTTAGAAAACACCAGGATTTAATGCTTTTGTCCAGGGAAATCCTTACGATCGACAATTTGTTGTTTTCCTCGCGATTTTTGTTCGCGGTTAATATTTTGTACCGGTTTTCCAATGCCTGGTTTTTAACAAGAAAAGCCGAAATTGAAAGGAACATTTAGGATAAAAGTTTTTCTAGACGATCATCCCCGTGAAAACATTATGAAGTGTGTGTGAAAACTTCCAGAAGTATGGTGGTTTAAGACGCCAGTCTAGGGAAATTCGTACGACCCATAATTTGATGTTTTCCCGGCGATTTTTGGCTGCGGTTAATATTTTGTACCGGTTTTCCAACGTTTAAATGCCCGTTTTTTGACAAAAAAGGAAAAAATGTCAATCGACCTGAAGGATTTTTAAATAATTATGATATGTTCAATGGATAAGACCGCACATGAAAAGCGAAAATAAAATCAGGAAAAATATAAATGTAAATATCTTTGTGCTGTTTGTAGTATATGCATATAATTCAACATTTATACCAGTAATTAAAAACACTGTGAAACTGCAAACCGATTTGGATAGTTTTTCATTATTAAACTTATTATATGTATGGGTGACCTTTAAAGAAGTGTGTGAAATCATTTGTCAAAGAAATCGCTTAAATGATAACCCCTTATAATATGGCAGGGTTGAGGAGGTATGCTATTGTAATTAGTGGTAAACTATCAATTTCACAAGCCTAATTTGTTTTTGATATTGAATTCGAAGATATATGAACATTAAACGTATTCGTAATTGAGCTTATTAATATGTAGGTCTTCGTTTTTCATTATCCGGCATTTGAATGCTGTATTCTACAGAAACACTTTACTGAAATGCAGAACGGTCAATGTACTTTACAGCCTAATACAGTTAAGTGGAAAAGCTTTGAATAAATATTCTCGATGGGCTTCTCGCTTATTCCAAGATAGATTGCTGTTCACAAAGAATAATGCGTTCAAAATCCTATATAATTTCGCATCCTCCACAATACAAAATGTGCCAGAAATAACAACGGAAGTTAGTCATCCCGAGTCCATTTGTCTCGCTTATAAATCGCTTAGAATTTCAAGAAATCTGGTTAATATGGAGCTTTGGAACTGCCATCGGCTTCAGTGAAACAGGACAGCGACCCACCGCACGTGCTAAGCGAACGTGGCATGTGGTGGTGATAAATGAAGGACTTGATTTTTTACAAATATTTTATATGTCAAATGAGACCAGAATTCTTTAACTGCATGGCTGAACGCCGTGGCGTGATCTTCACAGACCTTTCCTCAAAACATGTTATGAATCCCAAATTTGATCTAGATTCAGCCTGTCTCAGATGTTATTATAAAAATACAAATTGCTCTAAAACAATTAATTATTTCAATACTTGAAGCAAAAAAAGAACGCCACTCGTCCTGAAACCGACCAAGCAAGCCCTGGTTTCAAGAAAAGAAAACCTCAAGGACATGAGCCATACAAAGGCAGAGTCAGAGAGCAAAGAAAAATGTCTCACCAGTCTGGTGAAAGACGTGAACGAGGGAGATATGCTAGTTTACCTCCACTGATATGCTAAAAGGAGGGGATATTAAAGGTGCAACGAGAGATTTCACATATCAGGTGTCCCTAAAAAATCGAAAGTTCTGATTTTTGCCCTGATGTAAAGCTGTTCAATCAAAAAGATCCTCATCTGAAAGGATTTAAGTGAGGAAATTTTTCTTTGATACAAAAAATTGAAAATTTCTAATTTCGTCATAGGAGCAGCAATACGAAATTCAGCCATTAAATATATAAGCAAAATCAAAAAACAACCTTTTCACTTTTTAAGAATTCTGTAGCAGAATGACAAGGTATGAAACTCATGAGTTGTGATAATCTATTTGAATATTACTATTATGAAACAATTTGGATGCCTCAAAATCTCTCGTTGTACCTTTAAATGGGGAATGGACCATGCTTGCTGATGCGTCATGGAAGAAGCTTCTATATATATTTGTAACATCATAATCCTTTCACATCAACGGCATCTAAGACCACTCCCTTTACCCTATCTAAGCTAGCGGTAAACTAACCTTGATCTGTGCCTACTCTGCAACCATCGCAACTGTACACTGAATTGTTGTAAATTCTACTCACACAATGGAAGGTACAACCAGCGCAATGACCAAACACTGAGAGCAATAGCAACAGGCCTGGCACCATGTAGGTCTATAGATGAAGAAAACAAAAGCACATGTTCCAGACTTCATCCTTACCATTGCTTTCCGTACATCTGACAGTACACCATACAGGAACCCAGCTCTATCCATCAAAAACAAAAGCAAAAAACATCCTGAGGAAGGCTAGAGACTGGCCTTCCCTGATGGATGAGGATCACAAACCAAGTGTTTCGTCCAGAAAAAAATCTATTCAGCACTTACCAAACATGTCATCCTCATCGAAATGAAAGTACCATCGGAGGAGAACCTAGCCAATGCAATGTCAGGAAGAAACGTAGATATGAAGACCAGCTTTTTAGATGAGTGTGAAAGCAGAGTATGGACTGTGTTCTACGAACAAAAGTTTGTAGTATATAGGCTTCTACAATACACCACTTACAAAATGTCTAGCTGTTATAGGAGTCCCAAATGGGAATTCTAGTCGCGGCCTCGAATCCGTTCTAAAACCTCCGAGGAGAGCCAGCTACGCTTAGGGTCTGCTAGAATCACAAAACCATTACGAGAGACTGAGTTATACTCAACACCATAAGTGGGGTCCTCCTGGCAAGAGGGATGGTTGAGCGCTCATAAAACCGATTTTTTTTTAACCTCTGATGTTGCTCCTAACCTCAAAGTCCTCGGAGCAATTCAAAAAGAGTGGGCGACAAACTGGTGATTTTTAAATATTTGATTGATAAGTTGATCAATCTTTAAGAGAGTGAATCGTGTTATGCACAACCATTCAAGCACATAACACAAATGACGTCATAGTTCGTGCAACTGTCTCTTACGCCCAATGCTTGCATTACATTGGTTTCCAATTTTCCCGTGTACATTTCAACTCGTGGTTCAGATCCAACCTAAGCATGATGCTCCAGAAGAAGGTTGGTTAACCCTTCTAACTTTTCCTAAGTGTAGCAGGCCCAAGTCCCAACGTGTCTGGTAGATATCGACCAAAGTCTGTTAACGATATCCCTTACTGTTTTGAAAGTCATTTATACCGTGTTACTCCTTCAAAACGAAGTGGTGTTTATTTGTAAAAACAAATTAAAAGATAGCGCGTCTTCGGAGTTCAGTTCTTTCCAAACTGTCTCTAGTTCGAACTTTGTATACCAAATTGTGACACGACGGAAACCTTCTGACATTTACTTTGAATCAGAAAACGTCACAATCATTTTGCAGTCCACTGGTACCATCTTACATTCGCCTGTTGTTGTGTCTTGGGGCATTCCGAGAGGGATTTTTGAACGACTCATAATTAACTCTTTAATCGAAGTTTTAATGTTTCAAGTTGCGGCATTACTAGTCTGGTGACAGGCCTGGGAAACTTATGTACTATTCACTGGCTGACATGCTGTGTGGGAGAATATCAGTTGAAAATGGAGGCGTGTTTCGTCTTTTTCGCGCCGAAAACAACTCCTTCGCGCGTTACCGCGCTTCGTCCCGCTGCTTCGCTCGCGGTTGTCCTCTTTCGTCGAGACATACTAAACAGAGTCGTTGACACAGGGTAATATTATCTACTTCACCTTTTCTATATTTAACCTCCTTGCTTTAAAGGGATAAGCAGCGATTTGCGATCCGAAACATTGAAAAAAAATCATCAAATACGTTATTTTTGGTATTGTGTACTGGCGTTGATGTGTAACATAGCCTGGCAGGGGGTGGGTGTTGAAATCCGTGTATTAAAGACAAGGCCAGGTACTTTTTTATTTGATTCTGTAATTTCTATACGTTGGTATCAAAATTTAGACTTTATCAAAAAGGCCCTTCCTTGTGAATATCCCAGATTTCATAAGTGCAATATGTGCATCATGACCTGTACAGTATGACCACAAACACAAACATTTATGTTGTTATTTGTTTATTATTTACATAAAGTATGTAAAAACACAATAGCTCTTCACGTGACGATTTTGAGGGAAACATCGTTGTATGGCTCTGGTCGGGATTCATGGATGTCCAATTTCCTAAATATTCATTTTTTCACTTTATTTGGTTTGTTTTCTCCTACATTAAAGTAGTTATATGATGAATGTACATCTTTATCTTTGATTTTAAGCTACAAATGCATTTCAACATTTTATTCGCTTGCAAATATCGTGCTTATCACTGTAATGGGTTTGAGTGTTAGCGATCTACTCGTATAAAATTTTCCAGAATTCACCATATATGGTTGATATACAACGGTGCTTTGATAGAATCGAAATAAAAAATATGGGGTGATTCATTCCGACTTGTTTTTGGAGCTCTATAACCAAAACAAAAAAGTATGTGTCACTTTTTAACCACGGCAAGTCAATGGGAAAAGTCAAAATTTGGACGTTTAGATCACCTACAAAATAACCAACCTCTCGATAAAAATTTGTAATTTCCAAATATGGTGAGGGGTCCCGGATGTCGTTCTTCAAAATTTTGAAATTAAAAATGAGGGTCACCGACGTACTTTTTCCATTACACGACGAAAACCAATGGAATGCGAAACTTTTTTCAAATTGGGCGTTCTGTTGGGCGGCAAGAAAAAATCGCGCCACATTCGGCAGGCAGCAAAGCCGTAACGCCGGCGTTTTTCTAGAGATGCGGATTTGATATTTACGCAAACAAGCGCCAGTTATTCGCGGTTTATCTGTCGATGAATACTCGTCGCAGCTCAAAACTAAAAATTCGTCCATTTGGCCATGAAGGGCTCTCAACAGACTCTGAAGGTGTAAAGACAGCTTGCGCGAACAACATCACACTCAAACCCCTTAAGCAATAGAAGTTCAAGTATATTTCTAATTGAAAATAGTGCTTCCTAATTCCATATGGGGAAGGTCGTCTGTAATCGATACGCCATATCCAATGGCTATTTTGCTTAATGAAACAGAGAGTTGTATCGATTATAAATAGGCCAGACAGGAATAATGGGAAAAATAATACATATGATTTAATATAGTATCAAATTAACCAGTCAAAATGTCCATGAGAAAGTGTTTTAAATTTACGGGAGTATAATGGCTTGTAAAAGGGACCATCTTTGTTGAAAAGTTGATAAGGATTTCATAGCATGAATAAATAGGAAGTAGGCTTGGGAAACAACGGAAGCGTTCCTTTATCTTTTTCTAGAACTGTATACGACCACCCAGTCACCGTAAGTATTAAAGCTTTGTAATGTACTCTCGGTCAAAAAAAATCCCCAACCAGCGACATGGCCAAATTTACCCTAAAGGTTACAGTTACGTTTATTTAATTTTGTAAATATCAACAACTTCTTGTGTGGACTTATCCATTAACTTTCAAATGATCAAACACAATAAGCGAATTACAATAATCTTCGTAGAAGTTTCAACTTGGATAAATTTGTCAATTTCTAAAATGCCATTCGTAATCACGTTTTCAGTGTAAAAAGTGCCATTCTCCTTCTTTCATTGTAATGGATATATCCAGGCAAAAGCACTATAATCCATTCACAACAATAAAAGTACACACAGATATACTTTGAACTTTATCCCTTACTGCATTCAAAATATACTATGATAGCAAGGGGTAGATTTTTGGCCGAGAGTATACATATGTGAACCACCTTTGGTAATAACTTTAGTGCAATTTCGCGAAATGCGATTCAAGGCCATCTGCATGTCATTAAGCTCTTTGCAGATTACATAATTGGGAGTGAAATTACAAACAATGGAAAATGAGGCATGTGAAATTGAAGTACAAAACAATTATGAAAAATTCTAAGGTCATGGCAAATAATCCACGTCTTACTGCTTATCTCTGAACTGATATCTTACGAGTGGATTTTAAATTAAGAACAGCTTATTCTGACCTAACCGTTTAATATACTCATGTAACCATTAAGTGTAATAAATGTCGTTGATTCCAGCAATTCATTCAAAATAAAAATTAACAAGCCAAGATATATAAGACGATCTCCCGGTTTTTTTATACGTTTCGAAAACACGACACCACTTGCCTTGTTTCCTTGTTAAATTGTTGGGATCAATATATAAAAAACATAAGGCATTAAGTGAAGTAGCATATACATTTCATAGAACATTTATCAAGAAAGCCAACTTGTCACTCTCCTTGTTGCAAATGATTTGGTGGTACATTTTGGTGTTGTATCTTGGTGTAAGAAACTTGATGAAAAGAAATCAATTAAGCCTAATATGGAAAAGCCCATAAAACCCCAGTCATACTCTATTACACATGTGTATTGATTATTTGAGCGAAATTACATGATCCGGAATAACCTAAATTTTGGATAGGACTCACTTAGCACACAAAGCGGTCCTGTAAGGAGCGGTCCCGCATCATGGATACAACGCGGCAACGGATCGAGGCAGATCTCATAGCGTTACAAAGGTGACGCACCTGGGAAGACCAATTTTTCCTAAATCAGCCTGTCTCAAAAAAAAAAATGGTACAATCAAAAACCGATTTTTTTTTTCAATTAGGAATGCTCACATAAATTAGTCGTTTTGTACATCACATTAAAGGAAAAAAACAGCCAGGCTGTCCAGTATTTTTGTTTACATATCCTTTGCTTGTTTCAATCCGAGAGATAACTCCCAACGTTAATGCGGAACACAAAAATCAAGTTTGTGCCACTTTCTGGTGAGTGAAAACGGTGAAAGAATAGTTTTAAACATAAGTTATTTCACATTTAAACAGATATTAAAAATCTTTAAAAAGGGATTCACTTCAGGAAAGAAAACTCTTAAAAGATATGAAAACAGTGACGTAATAGTGAAGTTATGATCAGTTAAGTTCTGGTTTTTAACGATAAGGCGAAAAAAATAACATTCCGACATACGTGTTTGTTTAGAAGAGACCCCAGAGCGTCCGCAAAATGGAGGAGAGAATTGTATGGATTGAGTAGCATGAAACCAACGCACAAGTCCTACAAACCTTGATACTTGCTTCCACCAATGGAAAACAATTTTTTATTGGACTTCAAGCAATTAGTAGTAAATGCACAAAAGATATTGCCAATTGCAATATTTTTAAACCAGTACTTTGGGTGAGTGTTTTTTTGGTTGCTGAAACTACTTCTTTGGCATAATTTTAAAGATACCATTTTTGTAATAAAATTAAAAAAAAAAAAAAAAAAAAAAAAAAAAAATTATATTGTTTATTATTTATGAAAGAAGATATTTATCATTGAATGATTATGTTGACTATTAAAACGTGTATCGATTAAACAAGACTTAACAAGACTTCTTGTTACTTAATCTATATCTTGTTTTCTTTGTCAAGTTGCAATCTTAAATTGTGAGCTTCAGGACAGCTTGGCATAACTGCGCGAAACAACTTGCCCATGGATAAAGTGGCGTGTATCGCACGTAAATTGATATAAACTGGATTGACCAAAAGCAAATAAGATGAAACAAAACACATTGGAAAAGCCTGGCTTTTATTCTTTTAATATTATGCCAAGTAAGACTGACTTATTTTGAAAATTTTATATTTAACCAATTTTTTCTGATGTACAACTTTTTTGAGAAGGCTGTAAATCCTAAAATTCCCGGAATATCAGGACCAAAACGGGTACATCACCGTTCGATTGATCCAGCAAATAATGGCAACTATTGACGCGTAGAAGATCGAGTTATTTATATTCGTGAACGAGGCTATAACTCAATCTAAAGCGGGTCTGGTGATAACACCGGAAAGCTTTTCAAGGTCATCATGGGAACAATGGCTCTGCAGTTCCAGAGAGTCTGAAGTCCATTTGCCCATGCGACGCTAACGGAGGATTTACTTATCAATATCTTATTTTAACAGTGTAGAACTTGTTGGAGATATTGATCTGACCGGCAGTGAGACAGGCAAGTCGGCTTAAAGCGAAAGCGCTAGTGATAATAGTGCGATTCACATGCAGTTTATTCCGTGGGGCTGCAAGAATTCACTAGCGATTGTCACCTCTAAAATGATGAAACGTAAAATCAGTTGCTCCTGCAACCCAATATTTATTCCCATCGGCACCCATATAGAACTGTATTTTATATCTTGATGAGGGTGAGGCACACATTGGTGCAGGCACCAAGGTTATGTGGTAACTAAACTCTGTAAACCTAGAGCATAACCCCGCAGCCGCCGCAAGTGGCTGTAAGCCCTGACATTAAAACCAAAAACGGGGATCCGTTCTGGCTCATTACCCAGTCAAGGGTAAGGGTATTTAGCCGGCTGACATGTTTTCAGTTTAACTTTGACCATCTTTTTCACATTCATGCGGGGACAATTGAATATAATTATTAAGAAAAACAATATACATGATGTTGAATTTTAAAAAGGGAACTTTATTATGGAATAAACAGCCAATTTTTGGAAAAAATAAAGCATTTGAATACACGGAACGGCATTGAGTGGTTTATTATTTTTGCTTCGGGGGACCCATTCAAGGTAAAAAATGACGTACGTATCCTACATTGGAAAAAAAAACCGAAGTATCGTCATCGTACGACGGTTTTGAATCAGTAGGGAAAAAGGTAAATTTTGTACTGTTTAGACATAAGAAACCGTGTCTTTTGGAAAATATAATAGCCAATCTGGGCAGAGGGCCATATGTACAGACCTTTATTTAACATAGTCGGATTTAATATATATCGGTCGCCCCCGAAGAGCAAACTGATACCTGATACCTTACACGTGACCTGGTACCGACACCTGACACCAAACTATTCATCTCGTTACCGTTTTTATAACTACTAAACGGCAAAGCAGCAAGCATTCTGTATCTCCGTTGTCCACAGGTAATCGAGCAAGATTGAGCTATACTGTAGTAAGACTAGTTTCAATGCCTTTGAAGGCGTAGTAAAGACCACCTTTCGAACCTAACCCTATAGATTATATCTATCCTCTTCTACTGAACTGCTTGATCGCCATCGTGTTAGAGCCGTCTTGCATTTAATAACGAAGGTCGCCGGTTCGAATCCGGCCACGCGCCCATGGGTTTTTTTTCAACACGATCGTGCGCTGGCTTCGCCAGGGAAAGATTAAGACATATATATATTTTCATGCATTCTTCGGAGTCATAGTTTGGTACTTTTCAATGACGTACTTACCACATCGGGGTAATCTTTATCGAAACTTGTTTTTCAACATGTTCAAAATTCAAATCAATTCAAATAATGCCTCCTTATGATAGCCATGAAACAGTAAATAGTAGCAGTGTCATGTCACGCATGAATTTTAAACATTTAACCTTGCATTGCAATTAACATTGGGTTCCGATTTGACACCCTCAACTTGGTTTTACATGGTCCAGATTTCCGGTGATGAATTTTCAGCTTTGCTTTTAATTTGGTTTTGTATTTGAATGTACACAAAACTCCAGAAACTTCCCCTGCAAAAAGTATCTCTTCAAACATAATACCCTTTGAACTACGCGCCATTGCTCCACTATGCGCTCTGTAGTCCCCCCCCCACCCCCACGCACCGATTCACTCTAATATCAAAACAGCCCTATTATAATTATTATACACCCCAAAACCATTGCACTGCTGATATACAAAGTAAAATAATTCGAATACGCTGCGTAGCGTTATTGCGCCTTTAGCGTACCCAACGCGCTTAGGCGCAGTCCTAAATCCATGAAATCGCACGCGATTTAAGACACAGCGCATGATGTACGAACAAAACAATCTCTTATACATATACACAAATACTGAGTCAGAGAGCAAGAAAAATGTCTCACCAGTCTGGTGAAAGACGTGAACGAGGGATATATGCTAGTTTACACACCCTGATGCTAAACATGAGAGTGATTTAAAGGTGCAACGAGAGATTTCACATATAGGTGGTCCCTAAAAAACTCGAAAGTTCTGAGTTTTGCCCTGATTTAAGCTTTCCATCAACAATATCTCATCTGAAAGGATTAAGCTGAGAAATGTTTCTTTGATACAAAAAATGAATTTCTAATTTCCGTATAGGAGCAAATACGAAATTCAGCCATTGGAATATATAGCAAATCAAAATCACCTTTCCCTCTTTTAAGACAGTTTGTAGATAATACCAGGTATGAAATCTATTGAAGTGTCTCATCGATTGGAAATAAAAAAACAGAATCCCTTTACTACCCATCGTTTTCTTCCTCCCCCACTCTCTCTTTGTACACTTTAATGGGAATGGGATCCATGCTTGCTGGATGCGTCATGGATAGAAGCTTCTATATATTTTGTACATTCATAAAATATTTCCCCCCTTTCACATCAACGGCATCTAAGACCACTCCCTTTACCCTATCTAAGCTAGCGGTAAACTCAACCTGATCGTTCTACTCTGCACCACCGCAACTGTACCTGAATTGTTGTAAATTCTACTCACACAATGGGAAGGTAAACCATCGGCAATGACCAAACACTGATAGCAACAGGCCTGGCACCATGTAGGTCCTATAGATGAAGAAAACAAAAGCACATGTTCGTCAGACTTCATCCTTACCATTGCTTTCCTTACTCTGACATTACACCTTCCAGGAAGCCCCAGCTCTATCCATCAAAAACAAGCAAGAACATTCCCTGAGGAAGGCTAGAGACTGGACTTCCCTGATGGATGAGGATCACAAACCAGTGTTTCGTCCAGAAAAATTCTATTCATCAGATCCTCATCAGAATGAAAGTACCATCGAGAGAACCTAGCCAATGCAAGTCAGGAAGAAACTTTAGATATTAATACCAGCTTTTTAGATGATTGTGAAGCAAGATTGACTGTGTTCTACGAACAAAAGTTTAGTATATCTGCTTCTACATACACCATTCCAAATGTCATAGCATTTATAGGAGTCCAATGGATTCTAGTCGGCCTCAAATCGTTCTAGAAACCTCCGAGAGCCGCTACGCTCTAGGCTATGGGCAGAATTCAGCAAAACATCGCCGAGAGACGAGTTTATACCAACACCATCAGTGGGCCTCCTGGCAATAGGGATGGTGAGTGTTCATAAAACCGATTTAACGCCGTACCGTGTCTGCTGCGCGTGTCGCCGGCAAAGTCCTGCGGAGGCAATCCAAAAGATTGGGCTACAACTAGGTGTAATCTTGGGGGGGGGGGGGGTGGGTTAATTAATTTGATTGCATAGTTTATCCAAGTCAAGAGGAGGAATCGTGGTTCTCCCACCATTCACCCACATAACACAATGGGGAAAGCCGGGCCCCCCCCATATTTCTGTGCCAGCTTCTCTTACCGCAATCTTGCATTTACATTGGTTCCAATCCCGTGTACACTTCAACTCGCTGGTTCAGCCAACCCCAAGCATGTCTCAGAAGAAAGGTGGTTACCCTTTCTCAACTTTCCGAAGTGGTATGCCGCCCAAGCCAAACTTGTCTGGTAGATTCCCCAAGTCTGTTAACGATATCCCTTACTTTGAACGTTTTCCTTCTACCCCTGTGTTACTCTTCAACTACGACTTGGTTTTATTTCAACACCAATTAAAACAATATCGCGTCTATCGATGTCATTCTTGACAAAGGTCTCAGTTACACTTTGTTCAAATTGTGCGACTACGAGAACCTCTTGGCGTCATTTACGAAATGCAATAATGAATCAGAAAACCGTACAAATCATTTTGCATGTCAAGGTACCATCTACATTCGGGCCTGTTGTTGGCTTGGGGCCTCGCGATACTTTTTAACTACTCTAATTACTCTTTATCGCAGTTTTAAATGGTTCTTGTTTGCGGCTGTACTAGTCTCTGGTGTACCAGCCCGGGTGTGTGTGCGAACTATTTACTATTCCACCTTAACCTGCTGTGTGGGAGTATATCAGTTGAAAATGGTGTCCCGGTTTTCGCTCTATCCGCTGCGAAACCCATCTCGCGCTTACGCGCTCCGGCCGCTCGCTTCGCTCTGCGGTGCTCTCTTTCTCGGACATAACTAAACCTGGTCCCCTTTTGACAAAGGTGTAATATATCTACTTCACCTTTATCTATATTTAACATCCTTGCTTTAAAGGGATAAGCAGCGTTTGCCGATCCGAAAATGAAAAAAAATTCATCAAACTTCGTATTTGGTATTTTTGTTACTGTGCGTTGATGTTCTAAACATATGCCTGCAGAGTTGGTTGGGTTGAATCCTTTATTAAGACACGGCAGTACTTTTTATTTGATTCTGTCATTTCTATACGTGCGTATCAAAATTTCGACTTTGATCAAAAAAGCCTTTCCTTGTGATATCACCGATTATAATGCATATTGTGCATCATGACCTGTACATTATGACCACAACACAAACATTATTGTTTTTGTTTATTCTTTACATAAATTATAACCACATCAGCTCTTCATGTAGATTTTTGAGACGACATCGCTGTATGTCCTGTTCGGGGAATGGTATGTCAAATTTCCTTAACTATTTCCTTTGTTCACTATTTGGTGTTTTCTTCTACATTAAAGTCGTTATATGGAATTGTTACATACTTTAATCTTTGATTTATAAGGGCTAAAAGGTCATTTCAACATTTTTAATTCTGCTTGCATTATCGCTGCTTTCCCTTTAAGGGGTTTGACGTGTGCGCGATCTACTCGATAAATTATCCAGAATTCACATATATGTATAACAACGGTGCTGATTCGAATCTGAAATAAAAATGATGGGGGTGACCGACTTTGTTTTTGAGCTATACCAACAAAAAAGGTATGTTGGCACTTTTTAAACCACGCAAGTCAATGGGAAAATCAAAATGTGCGTTTATATCACCTACAAAATAAAACTCTCGATAAAAGTTTTGTAATTTCCAAATATTGAGGTTCCCGATGTCGTTCGTCCAAATTTTGAAATCCAAAAGAGGGTCACCGAATTACTTTTTCCATTACACGCCGAAAACCACTGAATTGGACACTTTTTTCAATTGGGCGTCTTGTGGGAGGCAAGAAAAATCCGCGATACATTCGGGGGCATGCAGCACAGCAGGAACGCAGTCGTAGAGATGCGCGATTTGAATAAACTCAAACAAGCGCACAGTTATTCCGCGGTATCTGCGCATGATACCTTCGCATCTCAAAACTAAAATTCTTACATTTGGTCCCATGACTGGGCTCCCAACAGAATGCTGAAGGTGTTAAAGCAGCTTGCCGAACACAACACACGTCAAACCCCTTCAGCAAAAGAGTCAGTATAGTTCTAATTGAAAATAGGCTTCCTAATCCATATGGGGAAGTCTCGTAATCTATATCCATATCCCATGCTTATTTTTCTTATGAAACAGAGATTTTAAGATATAAATAGGAGACCTGGAAAATAATACATAGCTTTTAATATCAGATATCACATTAACCAGCAAAATGTCCATGAGAAATTGTTTAAAATCTGGATTAAATGGCTGTAAAAGGGACCATTTTTTTGAAAGGACCTGCATAATACATAGGAAGTATGCTTGGGAAACAACGGAAGCGTTCCTTTATCTTTTCTAGAACTGTATACGACCACCCATCCCGTAAGGATTAATTTGTAATTATGTACCTCTCGGTCAAAAAAAATCCCCACCAGCGCCATGGCCAAATTTACCCTAAAGGTTACAGTACGTTTATTTAATTTTTGTAAAATCAACACCTTCTTGTGTGGACTTACCATTAACTTTCACATGATCACACCCAATCAGCCGAATTACATAATCTTCGTAGAAGTATGCAAATTGGTATAAATTTGTCATTCTAAATGCCATTCTTATCACGTTTTCAGTAAAAAAGTGCCAGTCTTCTTTCATTGGTAAATTGATATCTCCAGGCAAACGCACTATAATCCATTCATCAACAATAAAAGTACACACAGTATATACGATTGAAATTTATCCCTTTCCTGCATTCAAAATATACTATTATAGCAAGGGGTAGATTTTTGGCCGAGAGTATACATATGTGAACCACCTTTGGTAATAACGTTATGCAATTTCGCAAATGCGTTTCAAGGCCAATCTGCATGTCATTCAGCTCTTTGCAGAGTTAATCATTGGGAGTCAATTACAAAACAATGGAAAATGAGGCATGTGAAATTGAAGTAAAAACATTAGTGAAAAAATTCTAAGGTCATGGCAAATAATCCACGTCTTACTCTATCTCTGAACTGATATCTTACGAAGTGATTTTAAATTAAGAACACTGTATTCTGACCTACACCTTTTAATATACTCCATGTAACCATTAGTGTAATAAATGCCGTGATTCCAGCAATTCATTCAAAATAAAATTAACAAGCCAAGATATATAAGACGATCTCCCGGTTTTTTTATATACCGTTGTTTTTCGAAACACGACACCACTTTGCTTTTAAATTGTTGGTCAATATTATAAAACTAAGGTTTAAAGTGAAGTAGCATATACATTTCATAGAACATTTCTCAAGAAAGCCAACTTGCTCTCTCTCCTTGTTTAAAATGTTAGGTAACTTTTGGTGTATCCTTGGTGTAATTGGTGTAAGACTTGATGAAATCTATTAAGCCTATATGGAATAACGCCATAAACGCCATTCACTCTATACACATGTGTTATTGATTATTTTGAGCAGAAATTACATGATCCGGAATAACTAAATTTTGGATTAGGACCCACTTACACACAAATCGGTCCTGTCAAGGAGCTGTCCGCATCATGGATACACGCGGCAACGGATCAGAGGCAGATCTCATACGTTTTACAAGGTGACCACTGGGAATACACAAGTTTTTTCCTAAATACAGCCGGTCCCAAAAAAAAAAAATGACAATCAAAACCGAGTTTTTTTTTCAATATTATATCTCAACATAAGTAAGTCGCTTTGTACATCCATTAAAGAAAACAGACCATGCTTTCCAGTATTTTTTGTTACATCTCATTGGGTCTTGAATTTCATCGGAGAGAATAACTCCAGTTTTCTGCGAACACAAACTCAATTTTGTGCCACTTTCTGTTGAGTGAAACGGTGAAAGATTAGTTCAAACATAATTATTCACATTTAAAAAACATATAAAAAATCTTTAAAAAGGGATTTAACTTCAGAGAAACTCTAAACGATACGAAACCAGTTACGTACTAGTGGAAGTTTATGATCATTAAGTTTCGTTTTAGATAAAGCGAATAACATTCGTACATACAGTTGTTTGTTTAGGAAGATAACATGAGCGTACAGCAAACTGGAGAAAGAATTTGTATGGTCTTGAAGTATCATGAAACGCAAAGTCCTAACACACTTGATACTTTGCTTCCAATCAATTTTTTATTGACTTCAGCAAATTAGTAAATGCACAAGATAGTGCAATTTTTTAACCATTTCTTTGGGGTTTGGAGTGGTTTATTTTGGTTCAACTACATTCCTCTGGCATATTTTAACAGATACCAATTTTTTGTAATAAATTCAAAGCTCCATTTCATGACGTGCAATACATATTTGTATTGTTTATTATTATGAAAAGAAGATATTTATCATTGAATTGATTATGTTGACCTATTTAAAACTGTCTCGATAAAACAAGACTTCCCAGGCTTCCTTTGTTTACTTAATCTTATCTTGTTTCTTTGTCAAGTTGCAAATCATTTGTTAGCTTCAAGACGGCTGAATAACTGCGCGAAACAACTCTGACCTGCATAAAAGTGGCGTGTATCGCACTAAATTGATTAGATCTCTGGATTGACAAAAGAAATAAGATGAACAACACCATTGGAAAGCCTGGCTTTTATTCTTTAAAATATGCCCAGTAAGAATGACTTATTTGTACATTTTATATTTAAAGCCAATTTTTTCACTGATTGACCACTTTTTTTGAGACAGGCTGTAAATTCGCTAAAATTCCCTCTGAATATCAGTGACCACGATGTAATCACGTTCGATTGCTTCCATCAAATAATGGCACTTTGAAGCGGTAGAAGCTCAGTTTTATTTTATCCGTGAACGATGCGAATATAACTCAATCTAAATCGGGTGTTGATAACACCGGAACGCTTTTCAAGTTCTGGCAACAATGGCTCGCAGTTCCAGGAGTCTGAAGTCCATTGCCTATGCGTAACGGACGGATTTACTTATCAATTCTTTTTTTAACAGTGTAGATCCCTTCTTTGGAGATATTGAATCTGACAGTATACATGCAAGTCGGCTTAACGGAAAGCGCTCAGTGAATAAAGTGCAGCTGCCATCAGTTTATCCGTTGGTCGGCAGAATTCACTAGCGCTTTCACCTAAAATGATAACGTAACATCATTTGCTCCTGCACCCCATATTTATATCCCAATCTGCACCCTATAACTTTATTTAAATTATCTTGCATGAGGGTGAGGCACACATTGGTGCAGAAGCACCAAGGTATGTGGGTAACTAAACTTCTGTAAACCTAACGCATACCCCCGCATCCCCCGCGCGCCAGTGGCTGTAAGCCCTGCTTATTAACCGAACACGGGGGATCCGTCTGCTCATCATACAGTCCACGGTAAGGGTAGTTAGCCGGCTGAGTTGTTTTGCAGTTTTGTAAGACTATGGACCCACTCTTTTTCCAATTCATGCGGGGACATTTAATATTAATTTATTAAAGAACATATGAGCAGATGTTGAATCTTAAAATGAATTTTTTTATGGGAATAACAGCCAATTTTGGAAAAATAAAGATTTGCATGACGTCACGGCATTGATTGGTTTATTATTTTGCTTCCGGGGACCCATTCAGGTAAAAATGCACTTACTTATCCCACATTTGGGAAAAAACAACCGATTATCGTCATCGTACGTCGGTTTTTGATCAGTAGGGAAAAAGGTAATTTTTGTACTGTTTAGACTAATAAACCGTGCCTTTTGGAAAAAAGAATAGCACCTGGGCCGAGGGCCATATGACAGACCTTGATTTAACATGTCGGATTGAATATATATCGTTCGCCCCCGAAGAGCACACTGATCTCTGATACTTACACGTGACCAGGTACCTGACACGTGACACCCAACTTGTCATCTCGTTCCGTTTATAACTACAATACGCAAAGAGCAAGATTCCTGTGATCTTCCGGTGTCACAGCGAATCGATCAAGATGTAGACTATACTGTATAAAGAACTAGTTTTTCAATGCATTTGAATGCGTAGTAAAGACACCTTCCGAACCTAAACCTATAATGAATCTATCGCTCTTCTACCGAACTGCTTGATAGCTCAGTCGGTTAGAGCGTCGTGCATGTAATACGAAGGTCGCCGGTTCGAATCCGGGCCAAGCGCACATGGGTTTTTTTTTCAACACTATCGTGCGCTGGTCTTCTCCAGGGAAAGATTAATAAATATATATATTTTCAATGCAGTTCAAGTCATAGTGTGTACTTTTCAATGACGTAACTTACCATCATCGGGGTAATCTAATTATCTTAATTGTTTTTCAACATGTTCCAAACTTCAATCAATGCAAAGTAATGCTCCTTAGTGATATCCAGTAACCAGTAATAGTACATTTCAGGTCCACGCATTAATTGAAACATTTCACCTTGCACGCCAATAACATTGGGTTCCGATTGACACCTCAACTTGGTTTACATCCAGATTTCAGGTGATGAATTTCAGCTGTGTCTTTAATTGTTTTGTATTGAATGCACACAAAACTCCAGCAAACTTCCCTGCAAAAGATCTTCTATCACATAATACCCTTGAACATACGCGCATGGCTACAGACTAGCGCTCTGTAAGCTCAGTCGCACCGATACACTCTAATTACAAAACAGCCCTATTATATTATATACACCCCAACCATTGCACTCCTGGATGTAACAAAGTAAATTTAATCAATACGCTTCGTAGCATTATTGCGCCTTACTACCCAACGCGCTTAGGCGCAGTCCTAAAATCCCTGAAATCGCAGCCGATTTAAGACACGCGCATGAGTACGAACAAAACAAATCTCTAGACAGATACACAAATACTGGTCGTATAAGTGGACATAGCAGGCTTCCTTGTAAGACTTGGGCATGTTGAGTGCAGTTTATTGAATTTTTTGTACTTCTAGGTTTATGGAGTATATAGTCCATAAGCCGTTTCAGTACGGGCCTTAAAATTCGATTGTTGTTCACCCACCTGTGATTAATTTTCCAATATATCACATTGAGGGGTGTCCCCCTGACTAGGATTAGGTAATGTTTCCGCCTTGAAAAGTTGCACATTAGCGCGTACTGCCTATTTTCAAAATGGCCACCCGTGTTTTATGAAAAACTGCTATTGTATTGTCATTATTGCAGACATGATCATAACTCATGATGGCGGCGTATGGACTAATAGTACTGCAATCATAGTCCACTCTATCTATCAGTATGACCTAGCCAAAATTGCAACAGAAGGTTTTTCTTGCTCTGTAACATACTGTACAAACCTTCCCAAACAATTTCAAAAGTAGAAAACGAAGCTTGCGGGAGCATGCTAATTTACAAAAAAACTGAATGTGCCATTTCGCCCAATATTTTGGAATATTATACAACATATTCACGCTTAGTTTTCATCGAAGTGCTTTATTTTTCTTTACAACATATAACTCTTGTTTCATTAAGCTGTTTATTATCGTTACAGTTGCATAGTTATGCTTGCAATGTGTTACTATTATAATTGATACATGAAGTGGATGTGGGAAGATTTGTTTTCAAGATGACGGCCGTTTTGCGCAAAAATGTTAAATCTCGCCAAAATCTAATGATGGGACCACCATGTGTCTTGGTGTGGTGTTCAGTTTCTTCAGGCAGTTCTGAAGCTCCTCTCTATTGAAAGGTCCAGTCTGGATGGGAAAGGTGTCTGCCATCTTGTCATTGAAGAAAGGTGTTATTCTGAACCGGTTGCCATTTGAGAGCTAAGTGTTTAAACCCTGCGTTAAAGGTGCAATTTCGTGCTCGCTAGCACCGCGTTTTATGTAATATGATCATTAATATGCACGAGAAAAGGTTAATTCCAATTTTCAGCTGCTCTGCACTGTTAAAAAGGTTGCCTAATTTTACCAGACTTTACCTTATAAATCGGTAAACCCAATTATCAATAATCTTCACGCTTATTTAGCCTATACCTCACATTAAAATTACAATTTGGAAGCAGAAAAAATTTTAAATATACAGTGGTTAGAAAATAATATCTACCATTTTGAAAAAGGGTGTATTTATACGCTGACCGTTATTACATTTCCGTAATATTACGTTCTTTTGTCACTTACTTGTTTAATGTAAGAATATGACTATGACACGTTTAACCATAAAATGTGTTAAATAACCTCGTAATACATCATTACAAAAATTCAAAATCTTATTTTCCCTTTCCTTTTAAAAAACGTTTAAAAAACTCTTGTCGAACTCGATTCTGCTTTTTGTATATATTTAGTTTACAAGTTAGTACACACATATATTAGTTTAATTTAGCACTCAATTTCTTAAAAGTCATGTAGTGTAGTGGATAGGGTTTCGGGGGCAATCTATGTAAGGTACATGTATTCCGTTATTCATATGATAGATGATTAAGTAAATTTGGTGCATTCCATGTGTACATTACCATATAAAAACAAATTGTATTTACTGGTTTTAATTTTTTATTTCTGCACGTTTCCCCTTTGTTTTTGCCTTTTTTTCTCAAACTTGTTTTGCCTGAAATATAACTTTTTTTTACAACCACGTGGTTGTGCCGAAATACAACGGTTTGTATGATGTCATAGCTACAACGTGAACTGGTCAGAGGATTGTATATTAACGTTTTCATTCTTAATATTGTTAAACAAGTCAAAAAACCTACATTAACTCGAAGCTGAGATTTTATGCCGTTGTTTTACGTTCCTTGCAATGGTTTCGTATTTTTACGCTCCAGGTATTTTACGTTTTGCACGTTTGAGTCCCAGCTGCCAGTCAAAACCCTGTGTTTTTTTTTACAGGTATTATTTTTAACGGTGATGGTGCGTTTTGATGTTAGGAAGGAACTTTCTTGATCACGAAGCCCCATAGGCCTTGTGTGTAGTTTCTGTACCGTTTTCTGGACAAGAAAATCGAAATCACAAATTTTCCTTCCAGAGTATATCGAATTTGCACGTAAGATTAGGTACATACTATCCTTTGGGCCAACAGTTCAAGATGATATAAAAATCCCAACTTTTTTTAGGTAAGTCGGGGGCCGAGGCTGTTGGATCACGAAATGCAGCTTTAAAGACCCTCAGGCTGATTCACCTTTGATTCTTATAGTTGAGTAGTCTCTTGTCAGTCAGCTCCCTCATGGCCTCCCAGGCCTCAGCATTCTTGTTTTCAAGATGTGGGGTATAAAACGCTTCATCTTGGACTTATCATGGTTATCAAGCACCACACTGTAGGCATCAAGTGCAATCTAAGCATCATTAATAACCTGCGTAATAGCGCGATCCAATCCGATGGTATTATTCCTAAAATTGCTCGCGCGACGTGCGGCGGGTCATTGTGAGATCACAATGACTTCTCACAATGACTCCTGCGTGTGACGTAGCGATTAAATGAAAATTGCATTGGGCCCGAAGATGCATAGACATTGGGCAAAACATTGAATTTCCAAAATCAACATAACAAGCGACTTTGAAATTGGAAGCTAATACAAAAACACTATATTAAAAATATGTACCTATTTCAGTTCACCTCCATTGCAACAACCTTAGTAACTTTCAACAACTGACTATAAATTAATATGCAAGGTAAACAACCATATTTTCTAACACGAATTTCATTCCCACGTCTTGCCTAAGGGTAAACTTCACCATGCCCACATGCCAGTACCATGGACATGACCCGCGTGCACCGATTACAACAATTCAGTTCATTTTCGACCTAAACAAAATGGATTTAGACGACAACATTTACTAGCCCATCATTTCATTTGTAGGTCCGATTAATAATCGAAGAGCTCCGGAGAGCTGTGGATCAAACAACTGAACCAAAAAGTCATGCCATGATACCGTATTTTCATACATGACATGATGGTTGGTCCACACTTGCACGCGGGCGGACATTTCTCATGACAATAGACTGATGTGGATGTCATCGGGTCATGATCTTTGCGAGTGATCATCCAGGGCAGTGGTTAGAAAATAATACTACACATTTTGAAAAAAGGGTGTATATTTATACGCTGACGTTATTATATTTCCGTTAATTTCGTAATTTACGTCTTTGTAACTTACTTGTTTTATGTAAGAAATATAACTATGATGAACATCCGTTTTACCACTATATAAAATGTGTTAAATACGTCGTAAAGTAACATCATTACAAAATTGCCAAAATCTTATTTTCCGTTTCATTTTAAAAAACATCGTTTAAAAAACTCTTGTCGAACTCGATTTCTGCTTTTGTATTATATTTAGTTTACAAAAGTAGTACACACTATATATATTTATTTTAGCATCTAATTCCTTTTAAAAGTCATGTAGTGAGTAGTGGATAGGGTTTCGAATCTATGTAAGGTACATGTATTAAGTTTATTCATATGATATTGATGATTAAGTAATGGGACATTAGCAGTGTACATTACCCATATAAAAACAAATTGTATTTTACTGGTTTAAATTTTTTTATTTTCACGTTTCCCCTTTGTTATTGCCTTTTTCTCACAATTGGGTTTGCTGAAATATAACTTTTTTACAACCACGTTGTAACGGAAATACAGCGTTTGTATGATGTCATAGCTACAAACTGAAAATATGGTCAGAGGATTGTATATAACGTTTTAATTTTAATATTGTTTTTAAACAAGCAAAACCAACAATAACGCGAAAGCTGAGATTTCATGTCGTTATTTTACGTTCCTGCAATGGTTTCGTATTTTTACGGCTCCAGTATTTTACGTTCTGCACGATGTAGTCCAGCTGCCAGTCAAAACCTGTTTTTTACAGGTTTATTTTTAAAACAGTTGTGATGTGTTTGAGTTTGATGTTATGAGGAATTTCGTTTATCACGAAGCCCCATAGGCCAATCGTGTGTAGGTAGTTCTGTCCGTTTTCGGACAGGAAAATACGAAAATCACAAATTTCTTCCAGAGTATATCGAATTTGCACGTAAGATTAGGTAACATACTATACTTGGGGGCCAACAGTTCAGATGATATAAAAATCCCAACTTTTTAGGTAAGTCGGGGGACGAGGCATGGGGATTACGAAATGCCGCTTTAAGACCCAGTCTGATTCACCTTGATTTCTTATAGGTGAGGTAGCTTTCTTGTCAGTCAGCTCCATCAGGGCCTCCCAGGCAGCAGCCAGTTGTTTCAAGTGTGGGTTATAAAACGCTTCAGCCTTGGACTTAATATGGGATCAGAACCACACTCTAGGCATCAAGTGCAATCTAGCATCATTTAATAACGCGTAAATAGCGAGACCAAGTCCAATGGTATATTTCCTAAATACGCGCGCGGACGTTCGCGGTCATTGTGAGAGCACAATGAATTCTCACCAATGACTCCTGCGTGGGACGTAGCGAGTAAATGGAAATTGATTGGGCCACCGACGAGGAGATAGACATTGGCTGAAAACATTGATTCCAAAATCCAAAAAACAAGCGACTTTGAAATTGAAGCCAATACAAAAACAATATATTAAAAATATGTGACATTTTCAGGTCACCTCCATTCAACAAAACCTTAGTACTTAAAACAAACTGAATATAAATTAATATGCAAGGTAAAAAAAAACAGATTTTATAACAAATACAGGGGGGAATTCATTCCCACGCTTGCCGAAGGGTAAACTTCACCCGGCCCACATGCCGGTACAATGACCATTTGACCCGCGGTGCACCGTCATTACAACATTCAGTTCATTTTCGAACTAAACAAAATGAATGAAAGACGACAACATTACTAGCCCATCATGTCATTTTTAGCGTCTCGATGAATTAATAGGAAGAGCTCCGGAGGGTCTGGATCAAACAAACTGAACAAAAAAGTCATGCCATATGATACCGTATTCATACATGGATCATGATGCGTATGGTCATCATGCACGCGGGCGGACATGTCTCATGACAATTAGACATGATGTGAGTCATGGTCATGATCTTGCCCGTGATCCGTCCCAGGGCAGTGGGTCTTTTCAAGAGTAAGAGTAAAAACAAGGACGACATGGGAATTTTCCCCGGACTTTTCCCTCCAAATAATTAGACATTACAAAATAAATCAGTGATTGAAACATGAAATGCCGTGTTTTTGCCCCGGGGTTTGCGAATCGAGTAAGATTGTACATGCCCGGGTACATGCAAAACGCAATTGCACCTGCAAGAGATCATGGAATGTAATATGCAAAATCAAGTCGCCGTACGTGCATGTTTGGATTTCCCCATAGTTCCCCCTGGATGGGGGGGGGGGGGGGGGTATGGGGAGGGAGGGTGTACAAATAAAAATAGGAATGTTACTAATACAAAGTAAATAAACAAAACCAAATAACGGATAATAACAAAACACACAAATAAACAGAAACTAAGTAAAACAAAGAGATAACAAAATAATCAAACAATAACTACTTACAAAAACAAAACACAAAATAAAACAAATGGAGTACAAATATTAAAACAAAAATAAATACAAATAACAAATGCAAATCACAAATGGAAAAATGAAGAAATAAATATAAAAAAGCCGTAAATACACAAAGTGGATAAATGAACAGATATATTATTAAAAACACAAAATGAAAGAGAAAAATTGTAAATGATAATAATGTGCATTGAATAAACAAAAAATTAATAAATAGACACACGATAATAAAAAAAATAATAGTAAATAGATGGACAAATGAACAAAATAAATTCATAAAATGAATTAAAACAATAAATAACAAAACAAATACACAAATAAACAACTGAATGTACAAATAGTAAACAAAAATAAATACAAATAACAAAGTGCAAATTCACAAATGGAAATTGAAGAAATAAATATAAAAAAATGTTAAATACACAAAGTGGATATAAATGAACAAATATAAATACAAAAGAAAAAATGTAAATGGGAAATAATTTTAACATGGAATAAACAAAATAAATTAAAAAATACAAAGGTAAATAAAAAATAAATAGCAAATAGATGGACAAATGAAAAATAAATTCATTAAAAAAATCAAAAATGGAATATAAATGAAAATAAATGATTAAATATTGTGAAAAGAAACCGAGTATAGACTACAAAAGCCTAAGGAAAACAAAATTTTCATTCCGGTCATACCAGGCATGAGCATGACTGAGACTGAGTGAAAATCTAAACTCTGCCATGGTCTGACCGCGATCTTCATTAAACATGTAAACACAGTGAAATATATGAAAAGGTTTTGGACGCTAAATATTGCGTAAATACACAATGACTCTTGTTTTTTAAACAAGCAAGGGAACTTGAAAACCACAACAGCAGTGGTTCTGGGACGATATACGCGGTAGTGACGGGCTATGGGAGGCGTGGGACAGCTCATCATTCATGTCATGACTATGGCATGCACGATGACTGTGAGATCGATTACGTAGTAGTTTTATGGATAACAGCGAAAAGTTGAGGCGAAACACTGAAAATAGCTTACCGTACAATTCATGGTGGATTTGTATATTCTCGACAAACTGTGTACCCTGTCCAATACCAGTTCGAAAAAAATAATTCCAGCCGGCGAAATCAAGAAACTCCCTATCACTGTCAATGTCAGAGAAAGACCTAGCCACGCTGTGAAATGTGAGCGTGATGATTATAAACTTCATATCTGAGCACAAAAAATCTGCATCTTATGTCACGCAATCCAGATCCGTAAAGATTACCAGCAGTTTGGGTACTACGCCAGTTGTATGTAATTTATATCAACAGCCAAAAAGTGTATAAATCAAGCTCTGAAAAACAGCGAACATGGCGAAAAAAACATTATCCTTCCGATCCCCCATTTCGTTTTGACAATCGAAATGCCCTGCCCATGGATTACAAAAATTTACAATTGCCTTTTTGATTGGCTTCACACGTGTTACTGGGGATGAGACGGTTTATTTACTGGGATTCCCTGGAGACTTTTTACTATTATATTCGAGGGTAGCGGCTTCATAATAAAAATTGAATTGCGGTTAAGTGAGAGATTTATTTGATTAGAATGAAAACTACGGTTATAATGACATAAAACTTGCACCATCTTTTTTTCGGTCATGTGTGAAATCTTTGGTGTTGGTTTTGGGCCTCGGTAGTTTTCATAGGGAGATGACGCTCGCCTCGGAAAACTACCTCGGGCGCCCAAACCAACACCAAAGATTTCACACAATGACCTCAAAAAAGATAGTGCGCAGTTATTATGGTCTAATCAACATGAATCAAGGTTGTGCTGGAAAATTATTGGAGTATGGTGCTCTTCAGGTCTTCTCATCGGTGTTGTTGTAAATTGAGGAAGGGCGTAGTCGTCTCTTCTTTCTCCTAGGTAGCAGCTCCAGTGTAAATTTCTTTGTGACTGTAGTGAGGATATCATATACTGTGCGGATATTGTGTCTTCAAGCTTGGCACCAAGAGTGTGAACACGTTATGTGTGCTACAGTTATATGCTCACAAGCTTTGTATCTCCAACTCTCTACAGTCGATTTTTCATGGGATAGAAATCTTCAGAATTCAATGACACCAATTTCTTCTTTCCTGCTACCTCTTTTTTTCACAAGTTTGCATTAAAAGTATCCACTTTTAAAGACTTTTAACACCCAAATCAAAATTTTCGTGGCTACGCGAGAGTTTGAAAAACTTATAAATTTCACGGCAGCACTTTGATAATTTAATGGCACACCAATTGTATAAATTTCAGGCAATTTACCTCTGGAAGAGAGGACACTCTTTATTTAACTTAAGGTTGTACCTCAGGCCCCCTTAAAGTTTATACTGGCTGACCCATTTGTATTTTAGCTGTGCTACCAAATGACCCCCCTATTTTTGTAAATTTTATCCAAAAAGGACCCTACCTTTACCTGGCGGGCCGAGGTACATAACCCATTACTTCAGATAGGGAGTGCCCCCGCACTAGCTACATTACAGTTCGAGTCAATAAAAACCCTACATTCAGAAAGGTTTTTTCTTCAAAGGTTAAACGGTATTTTTGCTTCAATGTTTGCTTGGTTGATTTACAGAGATAAACAGGCTTTCAGAAGATTTTATTTGGTCTCTTTCGGGCTTTGGGTTCAGCAAACTATGTCAATTTGGGGGAAGAGGACCTAAAAATTCCAGTTTGGCCGATTTTAGCCCAAACAATGGGAGAGGACTGACACCGACGTTTATACCATACAACAATTATAGGCCAAGACATTCACAAATGCAATTCAGATTGTAAATCGATTTTTGTTATCGAAAAAACAGATCAGTTGAATAAAATGTCATTTGTAAACATAATTATAGTAAAATATCTTCAAAAAATTAACTGACCATGTCAAGCATAAAGAGTCAGTTATTTGAAAATCACTCCATATCAAGGACTATAAGTTATGAACATAATGAAATGCTCAGAGATTTTTGTTTTACATCTCTAAGGTAATTATTTGCACAAATACAGTATACTCAGCGTCCATAATTAGCAAGAAGAACTAAAGCTGTGAAAGTTTTCTGTAAAAATAAATATCGGAATATATTAAACCTTAAAATTCACTCTCGAACTTGAGTTTTCAAGCAGAATAAAAAACTTTTATGGTTTAACTTTTGCTCCCAAGTTTCGTGTAGGTTACTAACCGTTGACAATCTTGCTGAACCAAAGTAAACTTTGGTCTTACACCGGCTATCTTGAATTTCTTATAAGGAAAATTGAGCATTTTTTTACTTAGCATTTTCTTTTGTTACTCTGGGAGATTATTTTTATAATCCTCAATACTCTCCACCTTCTATGTCAACAATAATTTGGTGTTTAAATGTTTGTATCAAATCACTGCTGAATACCATGTTACTTTATGTAAGCGATGCATCTTTGTTGGCTCAAAATCGGCCAGACAGGATTTTGAAGTGTCTCAGAAAAAATAGGCGTAAAAAACTTCTTCTCCAAAGTCCAGATGACACCAAATTAAACGTTTTCTGAATGAAAGCATGTTTATCCTTCTTTATAGCCATAGCAAACATTTGAGCCACAAACAATTCTTAACTATTTATTATTTTTTATTCTGAATGTAGGGGTTTTTTGACTCACACTGTAGTTGGTATTCTTAACAAATGTGTTTGTGAATTAATACTCTCTGATATAATTTGCCTAATAAAGATTCCCCATTCGCATTGTTAGTATGACAAATCATCCAGAATTCAAACAGAATTTTGGGGGGGGGCCATCTTGAAAATGACCATCACTTTCCACTTTTAAAAAAATAATCAAGTTGCAAGTGCTACACATTTTGCCAGGTCTAGCCATGCAAAACAATGTTCAAAAACTAACAGGAATTGAAAAATTCCCTAAAACATGCATTTATGAACTATAGGGTGACATTTGTCGAAATATGGTCACGTAGGGTAAATGCACATAGCTGTCTTGCAGGCTTTCCCTTTTTCTTCCTTTGTATATATTGTTTGGGAGGCCTTGTTTATTGCTAGTTACACAGCACAAAAAAACTTCTATTGCAATTTTGGACCTAGTAAGATTGAATGGACTTCACACACATGATGCTACAATCAAAATGTGTCTTGCGTTCAATGGGGCTTGACTCTGTTCCCCATAACATTGTTAGGAGCTTTAAAAGAAATTCAAAAACTAATCCTTATAATATCCTATGCGCCCATCATATTTGCACCATTTTATATCCAAATCGAAGCAACTTTAAAATTTGAACCCTTACAGCTAAAATTACCCCCCGTTTAATTGATGTTTTTTTTTTTCGCCTATAACTCCAAAGCTTTTGAGATGCATATATGCCAACCACAACACAGAAAAAATGTAGTCACTTGTCCGTATAGTGAACACTTGGTCCAAATAGCGTCAGGTGACTCATTTTTTTTTGTGGAGGGCAACGTATTTCCTATCGGCGGGTATCAAATTGGCTCACGTTTACGCAAGTGACTCACTTTTTTTCGTGTGTGAACTAAACCTTTTTTTAATCCTATGGTTATACAATAACCTGAGCATCGGGCGTCGGAAGCTGTTTTACTTTAGAACGTACCGCAGTGGTGGGGCGCCTACCATTTTACCCATTTCCCTTCCGGGGGCGACAATTCTTATTATTAGGTAACTTTAATCACATACATTAAAGCATTTTGAACTTGTTTTAAACATCGCGGTTTCACAGGACTGGAACTTCCATTTTGTTTTACTTAATCATTCGATTTTAATCATTTTAATTTTTTAAAAGTTAAAGGCTCTTATGATTAGGGGTGGGTGCGTGGTGGAGGGGTGGTCCCCATCCGCGCGAAGCGCGAAACCCTTGCAATGTTTTCTTTTTCTAAAGCCGTTGTCTTCCTCTGAAAACATGATGAACAAATTTTGAGGCATTGCCAAAGGATCAACTTTTAATGAATATCAACAATCTTAAAAGTGCAATGGAGTTACTGGGTTAAGGTTTTAGTTTGAACGTCTTGTCAGTTCATATGAAAGCAGCAGGTGTGATGTGGGAGAGGGTTGCTCCCTTTCGGCTGAAGCGCGAATCCTTGCCATGTTCTTTTTCCAAGTTCAGTTTCTGTCGTGAAAATTTGATGGAACATTTGTTAAAAAATAAAGTAAAAGGTTCACTTTATAATGTAGTGCATTTAAGATCAACGGTCTAAAGTAACATTGGGAGTTATGAGTAGGTTTTTATATTTGCACAAACCACAAATCCATTGATCTTGGAGAGTCCTATCAATATGAGCGGCAGGTGGGTTGATGTGGGATGGTTTGTGGACTCTTCAGCGCGAAGCGCGGATCCTTGCAAA
>JAMKCH010015879.1:0-44017 GCA_023653785.1 Ophioderma brevispina
TATTCCTAAGGGAAAGTGAGGATCCTACACTTAATTTGTTTATTATGATTATCACTAGAACATAATGTCATAAATTGAATATGAGAAGATAGCATAACCAATACAGGAACAAGGGCAGACGACGAACAGACCATAATCAGACCCGGGACAAGATGTGATCAAAAACAAAGATGCATGTGATATATAATCATCTCTATAACATTCTGGTCAGGGGGGTGAGGGGGGGCAATGGGCACTGAGACACTTTTTACGCGTTTTCTTGTTACGAATCGCATATCAAACTTTTGAATACAAGTTGCCCCCCGGATTACGGTAGTAGGTATTTATTCGTGGCTACAGATCTCTCCAATCACTTTCTACTTTTTAAAAAAAGGCAAAATCTACGTTTAATGCGTTCTATAAGTATCAGAAAATCACGCCAATTTAAACATGAAATAGATTAAATAACGCCCTTCCTCTGATTGATTGAATTTTGTAACTATTTTAGATTAAACTGTGTTAATTATCTCTGTATTTAATGACGTTAGATATTAATATTCTAGTTTAATTTATTTATTGTTCATGTTATGTTCGGTATTTGGGATGAATTATCCATGGAATTTCTCAGTGAAAATATGCCTCGGAATGATTTACAGAATAGTATAACGTAAATAACTTAGAATAAACTAGAATTATACAAAATAGGGGTGCACTAGTTCACTACCCCCAAAGTCCATAGTGACACTCCTAAGGCTGAATTATTACATTTGATATTAACCCGTGATCCATCTTATGATAATTTAAACTTAATAAAATTAAAACTCACAAGCTAGAATATAATCATTTAACTTCAGTTGTGATGTAATTCTCAATAAAGGTAACCAGTACAACGTGTGAAACAAGAGATTGGGACATTACGCTTGCAAAAAGGGTGGAAAATGCGTGCACCAAGACACTGAAGCCGACCTCTCAAAATTTTGATATGCAAAGACTATTGATAATTATTTGGACGTAGCTCGAAAAGTAGCACAGAAACACCCCAATCTTTTGGGTATCAAAATTTAGCTAATTCCCGTGAGATTTTTTTTTTGTCGAAAAAGGTTCCAAGGTTCATTACACAGTTTTTCGCTATTGCCGATAATTCAAAGCAATGGTGTGATCCGTACTTTCAAAATATCGTCAGAACGCATTACCGAGACTGTGACAACCGCTCTATTTTTCCAGCCAAAATCATCCGTGTCTCAAGTTTGCTCATATATTAGTAATCTACACACTCCCGCTACACTTTACACCAAATTAATTATTCAATCAAATAATAACCTAGATCTAACATGATAAAGGCACCTGTATGATAATTACTTCAGATGAAAGGGATCCCACACTTTTCACGGAACCATTTAGAGGTCTGCTACCTTGAAACATAAATGATCATTTTCCATTGTTTCATTTTTGATTTTAGCATAAAGATCATAATGTTGTGATTAACGACAGGAAAAATCACTCGATTTGGTTAAACTTTTTGAGTTATGAAACATTGTGTGAGGCTACCGTCACCCGAGAATGCGCCAAAGCATCGTTTTTTAGGCCTAACTATACGACTTGCTGTTTTTTCCGAACTATCGTTTTACACACAGCTTCAAATACAAACACCAAAAGTACAATTAAAAGGCTCTGTCTCCTTCCCCTCTCCCTCACCCGACCCACTCCACAGGAAACTGTTACAAACCGTTGTGATTTTATGAAATTTAACATTCGATTAAGGATCTTGTTGGCCAGTTCAGAAATAGATTCAATTTATAAAAACTTGTAAAAAAAAGATAATTTTGCCATCTGAACATCTCTTTCTAAATCTGAGCACAAGATTGAGCCAATCTAGAGCAAGTAGACAGTTTCGCATATTTTTGTCGGGGAATTGGGTAAAAATTGAATCTTGCCTCACACATTGCTAAATTTTTCTAAACTCCATTACCACGCATACAAAACGGCCAGAAAATAAAAACACGGCTATCAATATTCCTGCTACCACCAATTGATTAATAAAACACGCTGCAACACTAAGCGCATGCCGCCAAATGATCCCGATTTCAATGGATGGATAAGCCACTCTTTTCAACCAAACCATGCCAATCAGCTTCAATTTCAAGTCCCGTCATCTCGACACCAATAATCCAGCTCCTAAGTTAATTGTTTGTACAGGTATTAAAATCAGCACGATTTTTAAACCTTACTTCACCTCTTGATATTTATGAGACAGGATAAGTTGTTCATTTTAATACCTGAAATTTTGACTCTTTATTTGTTGGCCATTTTGGGGATCATACGGACCACTAACTTTTTTTTCACTGTACTTTCATTTTTCAATCAAACTGATTTATTCTCACGGATAAATATATGACATAACAATTGAACTGGGAGATACGCATTATTCGGTGAATACACCTGGGGCAATGAACGGGGATCGGTGAATGTACCAAAGTGCGGAGATACACATTTTTCGGTGAATATATGGAACTATATAAGAGGAAGAAGTGAATCGCGTGTCTTGTGGAAGTAGTCCAAGCCCGTTAAACGCTTCTCTCACACTCAGCGACGCCGTGTCGTTGTTGCCGCAGCACGCGCGCGTCGTAAATGTTGGTGCGCAAGCACCGGCATATAAAAATTGGCGTCACGCGTTTGTTATCAGGTTGGCTTTCCCCAGTGTTCCATAGTCTGATCGGCCTATTTTCTGCCATAATTATGCGAAAATCAATCCATGGAAGAAACCAGGCATTCAAAAAAGATTCTGCATCCTAATGCACAAAAAAATCTCTCGATGACCCCTGTTAATTTTGCTTAGGAAAAAAGAGATTATTTGAGTCCGAGTGATAGCATGTGGATCAGTGTTATTGTTGTTTTCATCTGCTAAAGTATGGATCGAAAGCTACAAATATCCGCGGTGCTCAGAAATATTGCCTGAAGGATTTTCCAAATACGATATGTAAACGTACAACCAAATATGGTGGTACCAAAAACCACTATGATAATGAAGTGCGGATGTTCATTATAATACTTGTGGGCACCTCGATTTTGGTACGCTTTTGTTTTCGGCAGAGATATCTTCGGTGGTCTGGCGTCTGATTTACGCGTTGGTGAATATCACCGGGAAATTACACAAATTTTATCGAATACTCCACATGCGGAAATACACCTTTTCGTTGAATAATCCACATGTGGAAATTCGCGGCGATCTGTGAATATACCCATGTGCGGAGATACACAATTTATCGGGGACTATCCACATGTGGAAATAACAACAATTTTAGCGAATATCCACATGCGGAACAATACAAGCGGAGGGGTGAATCTCCACATGTTAAAAGGGGAAGCGGATATGTGTATTTCCATAAATAAGAGGATGTGGATATACACATTTTCGGGAATATCCACATGTGGAAATACAAGCGGATCGGTGTATTTCCGCAGTGGAAATTCAGCGGATTGGCAAATTCCACAGTGGTATACACAAAATCGTGCTCAAAAAAATCGTTCGGGACGTGCCGCGGCTGTTGGCGTCGAGGGGCGGCGCGTCATCGTCTCATCATCGCTGAAGCTAGTGCCTGGTCATTAGCACTGAACTACGCATCAAGAAGGTCTATAGATTCTGAGTCGTCTCGATCATCCAAACATCATTGGCAGCTGTCAACTTGGGTGCCGTCCCCGGCGACTGTTCACCCTACGGTCACTACATGTCCACACTGATATCGTTCACTGCTTCTCGGAGGGAACGAAAAGTAATGTGAGTCCCGAAACCTGGAAGTTCACTAAGGGCACTAGCATTTTCGGCCTGACTAGAGAATACGCCTACCTGTCCTTAGTGTTTTTCGGTCTTACTACTTGGGCGACTTGGGCTTGTGTTCTAGGAGGAGATCCGAGCGGTTTGACTACAACTCGGTCTTGCCTGTGGTGATGGCTCACTTGATGTGTTACTCGGAGACTGGCGTCTGACGCGATCTATCAGAGGGAGTGATCGGTCTCACTGAAATGGGCTGGAGCTGTGGTGGCTGGTGGCCATCAATGGGCAACTATTCTGCTCTACCGGGGAGTAAGTCTAGCGGTTACTGAAAGTGACTTTGTACCTGTGGAGGGGATCTGACTGGAAAGTACTAGCATTAGATCATGTCATGTTTGGCGGCTCATGGCTAGTTCTCACTTTAGCTATTTTGCTTGAGGACGTGTCCTCATAGTCAGTGGAAATGTAACGTGCCTGTATCTGAAGGGCTTCTGCGATGGGCTTTCCGCAGTGACAGGACCGTTTTTATATGGGTCTTTTTTTCTTTTTCTTCACAACCTTTGGTGATGCACTAGGTTGGGATTCAGCTGCTGCTGCGGGCAGGGCGGCTGCTTTTCAGATAGGCGGGGACTGTACCACCGTTTAGCCTTTTTTTGGGTTGGGCTTCTGGGGCGTGTTCAGTCATCTGATTCAACATATTCAGCGTCTATTTGGGCTTCGAGTTGGGATGGTGAGTTATGTGTGCTGCAGCCCTTTTTTCTTTACTCGCGTAGCTAAGATCGCTTATGCTACAATTGTAGTGAAAAACCTCTCTCCCTACGGTGGTCAAGTCGGTGATCTGTAATTAAAGAGTCCTATCAGTCATCTCTGTTGATAGTCAAAACAATACCTGAATAAAAATAAAAATATTCATTAGGGGCTATGCCAAAGTTTGAAAGCATACTTTTTTTAAATCGTAAACAACCCTGTATAGTGAAAGCTACCCTAAAAAACTCCACGCAAAAACATACACGGGCTTACGATTAGAGGTTTGTAGTCACCAAAACTAAAAGTATACTAAAATACGTCTGCACCAAAGGCATTTTTTAGAACCCTTATCCCGCAAATAAAATCCAGTAATTATAAGAAAAGTTACTTAAGTCTAAATTGGTGTTACTCCTGGGGGGCTCCAAGATAAGTGTGGATTACCCTTGCCGATCGTTTTTTTTCGTTCTGACAGGGGGTCAGAGACTCCCTCCCACCACGTACGGTGGGGGGGTCCAGATTACTCGCCGGAGACTCGGCGAGCTGAAAAGGATGGATAGCATGGGATTACATTTGGTACCATGTGGATACTCACGAGAGGATTTCTGTAGTAGACTTTCATGTATCATGTAGGCCGGTTAATCACTGGAAAGTTGCATCCTGTGCAGTCTGGTGGTGATATCCGCAAGTATTTGTAGCAAAACCATGGTCCGGATGACCCGGCCTAAGAAGCTTGGCGATACCGGGTATGGTTTCCCCGGCTTTTACGCGTGTTTGAACTCCCTCTTACCGCAACCTAGGTATTTGTTGCAAAAACCATGGCCCGAATCACCGGGCTCAAAATCAATTGCGTTTTTTTGGCCCGCTTTTATAGGCGTGTTAGTGGGTAAAATGCCCTCCTCTTTTTCTCCTGAGGGTTTTATAGTAATGTAGACTGGTTAAGCGTCTAAAAATCGCTCAGGCAATCGAGCTTTTTAGCGTGCGTTATTCAACACCAATAAATATGCCACTTTCGCATATCCCTTTTTTTCTCTCTCACCATCACCTCACTATATACCCATGTGTCCCGAAACAGGCCCCCAGCCGCTACAGGACGGTTTTTTTTACCTCTTGCGCATGCTACATTTTTGTACACAACCAAAGCTGGTCTCGCTACCGAAAGCGTCCCTAGATCAAATCAGATTTGCAACGGCACCCGTCCATTTTTACTCTCTCCAGCGGAGAGCCCCCCTCGGTAAAATCACCCACTTGTCGGAAAAAAACAGGGGTGATGGCTAAAAAAAATGTTGGACGCAAAATTACACTAACACCTCCTCCGGCGGAAAACTCAGCCTGTGGCCTCATGCCTTGGCTGCCGCACCAAAAATATTCGGCCGCGTTGGGCAGGGGTTGTGAGCAGAGAGGTTAGGTGTCTTGCGCCAACATTTTTGTTATGTAGGCAAGACGGGGCGTTTTCTCACTAGTGGGTGATTTTACAGAGGGCGGCTCTCCGCTGAAGAGTCAAATAATGGATGGTGCCGTAGGCGAATCGGATTTGATCTAGGTCCGGGTTAGGGTTAAATACATTTAAAAGAATGGCTAGTTTGCTTACCGATATTTGAGAGAAACCAAACCGGAAGCTAGCAGTCTGCTTACATCAAATCAGAATGTCCAAACGAACATGTGAAGTGGTAATGTGTTCAGAAGAACCCATACAGCTAAAAAGAAAAGCCAAATAGCTGTTAAAAAAGTACATTACCTTATATTCTTTTTAGTTTTACTAATTTCTGTTTGAATCAACCTACAAATTTCCCAAGGTTAATGCAATGGGTTAATATAGAAGGTTTAGGGAAAAATTTTTGCAACAGAAGCTAAATTTTAGTCAAATTTCAGTTACCAAGCCTTTGCACAATTTTGAGTTCCCAAGCCCACCTACTTTCGGTAGACAAATCAGTTTGCAACACATCCCTACATGTAGCTGAAAAAAAGTTCAATGGGTCATTCATGTCTGTTAGGGCAAGCAAAAAAGTGTTCTCAGAACACAGGCGCAGCCTAGGCTAGACAGATGGAATACCGTAGGCCTAGGGTTCAGAAATTGGGAAATTTGCAAAACATAATTACACAAATCTGTTAATTGGACAAGGACAATACATCATTGTATAAATAGGGTTGTTCATTTTGAGGTTAAGAAAAAACCCAAATTATTGTTTCGTCAATTAAATAAAAACCTAAAGCTTTGGTGAGTGGAGCACAGCTTTGACAAGAAATCTGAATATTGCCTAGTAGCTAAAAAAACATGACAAAGTGTCAAAGTGTGTGCATCTCATGTTTAGCATGTGATTTCCAGGAGATGTTGTACGTTTAAGGTCCAGGTCCGATCCGCTAATGCTGTCCTAGGGACCCCCAGATTTTACAGGAAGTGGTGTAGACTATTTTTGTTGGTTTCAGGTAAGAAATGTACTCTTTTTTTGATCGCATTTACCCTGTTAATCTAGGGCCTAAGATGTTTAGTTGGCACATTATTGCCCCTTGTGGTCCACCAATGCCAATATTAGAAGTTGTACAAGAAGTACTCTTATGGATTACAAAATCCGTTGTTTATTAGCTCTACTTCCAAACGGGTTTGAAAACTGCGCGCGAAACTTTATAGCTGGGGTTTTGAGGTGTTTATTGAAAATTTTATTAAAGATTAAAAAAAATTATAGACTTAAAATGGGCCATCCCCATTTAATGAAAGGTCATATTTTCACCACAAGAGTCATTTTACAAAATGTATACCGATTTCATCGATAATAGCTGTCCCCAGAAGCGCAGTTTACCGAAAGTGGTCAGCATTTTGGTATATGACATTGTCGTGCTTCATACGATTAAAAAATCGCGCGGTAAAAAAATACCCTTACAGTGGAGGCTGATTCTTCAGTCCTAAAGTTTTGGAATAAGAAAATTTTATCCTTGACAACATCTTCAATATTATTAAGGAATTTGTCATTTAGATTTCGCTTTTATTCGGAGTGTGGGCTATAAATGGGTAATTTTGCTTTCAGTAGGGCTGCCTTTTATTTGATTATACTTATCTTAGCAAAAATGACCAAATTTTGCCTTGGATCTAGGAAAAAAAAGCGTTGTGCAGTGCCCTCTGTGTGGTTCCTTAATTTTGTGGGCGGTGTGTGGACTTCCAAAAACAGGGGAATTTTGGTTAAAAGTGGAACCTAACTCCCCTACAACAGTCCTTCTGCAAAAATGTTCAACCTTTGCCCTTTGTTCCTTGTGCTATTGTAAAATCCCCATACGCTTTTCAAGCAGGGGGGGGGTATAAAATGAAAAAGGTGCGAAAAACCAGGAGTGCCGACAAAAAATCAAAAATGGCCGCTCAAATCTAAAAAAAACACATTTTGGACCGTTAATCAATAAGTTTTGTTGTAATTCCTTGGATGGCAATACCCAATGTTTTGGCATAGGAGGGAATAGATGCAACTTTCATATCATATGTCTTTTGTTTTCTTGTTTGCAGAGACTTTGAGTAAGAATTGGACTGGCAGTCCGCTTGCCAAAATGATAATCCGATATGAAAAGGATTTAAATTTTAATAGGTGGGCCCATCCTCCGAAAGTTGAATTGTATTTCCTGAAGATTGCCGCTGTTAAGGTGCTTGTTCCGATTTCTGTCCATTTTTGTTGCTTTACTCAATATGAGAGCCTAGGCACAAGAACATACGCCCCATCTCATTACCTGTGAGAAACACAACTTGCGGTTTTTATTGTTGAAGCAATAATGCATATATGCAAAGCCCTATGAATACTATGATCATATTATGGTTAACCACAAAACAGCGTTTTGTTTATTCTTGGAATGAAATGGATTTGAGGGCTCAAATTTAGACGATAATGAGAAAAAAATACTGGCCTTCATTGATAGAAAAATCGCTACTACTTTCGGGTAAGATCAGGGGGTACCAAAGAAGATTGGAAAGCACGCACCTTTAACACTTAAACACTCAAAATCAACATTTTATGGGATGCCACAGTTTTGGGAAATTAGCACCCTCGCAGCCCAAAAATTTGGCTAAATGGAAATACACAAAAGGAAAGGCTATATTAATAAGATGACAAGGATGCATAGAATGATTCCTACATAACCCACAACATCCATGGTATTGTAACCAAAATTAAATAAATTGAACAAAATTAAATAATTGAGTTCTGGTCAAAACATTAATTTTTGAAATTGGCAAGCATGCGTTTTTTGGGTGGTCGGTACACACCTGGGTGTTTTCGGCACTGTTTCTTTAAAAAATGGGCTCAGTGTCATTAAAGCATCAATTTATTTGTGTTCGAAAATATGACACTCCATAGACACCGCCTATTTTGATAATGTAATTCTTCTTTCTAATTATGCAGTAACTTCAGATATGGATTTGAACTACAGCATTTACTCCAGTTCCATCCAGGATCTCCAACTTACCAAGATTGCATTTGTTTGTGTTGATAAGGAAATGGAGCTTGATTCGACAAAGATGATTCTTCGTGTTCAAAATTCTGATGCAAGTCTGTCACAAGAGGCAGAAGGCTTTCTAGGTGTCAGGAGTGAGTGGTATAAAAAGGCATACACACATACTCCGTCCTCCCCTCCCCCCCTCCCCTTTCGAAGTGGGACAGTTATTCTAGGTCATTTGTGTCTGAGAATGCCAAATGGTGTTTTTTCCAGGATGGTTTCAATGCACGAGAGACTGACAAGTGTCTGGCGACTCATGTCAAATTTGCACAAGGACGGATCTAAAGTTAGCCTGGACTCCCAACCAGGCCAAGATTTCTTCAGAAAAGTGATGGAGTCCTCATCATGCTGGCAAGCTTCAATTAGATTTTGATGAAGAGGCGGATCTCAGGCAGCTCCTTCAAGATGCCAAACAGCTTCTTGACACAGATGACTTCAAGATGGTGAAAACTGATCATGCTCAAGATAAAGTTGAACATCTAGTTAAATATCTTTGCTACTCTCTCCTGTTCATCAGAAAATATCCTTGCATGCCTTGAGAGGAAATCCTTTACTTGACCCCTGCCTGGTCATCACTTCAGGAGATCATCTTATTACTGGAAGAAATCGGACTGAGAAGAGGCCAGCTTCTGAAAGCTCTTGATGGCCACAAAGCACTTTGGGAGGCAAATGTGGCAACTCTGAGAAAGCGCATAAGCCAGCTGTGGCAGTTGGGGTTCAGCGATGACGTTCGGAAGGTTGTTGCCAAGTGGCCACAGATTCTGACCATTCAGAACAAGCAGGTGAATAGAGTCATTGAAGAACTCAAACAATGTGACTTTTCAAGGGAAGAGATCAAAACTATTGTTGCCGATCATCCTCAAGTGCTCATAGACTTACCAGCTGATATTGGTAAGTAAAAGTGGATTCCACAAGTAGGTCTCTTTGAAAGTTCTTGAAAGCTTATAGAACTGGCAGGGAACTCTTGCAACCAATAACATCATATAACATGACACCAAGTCAGGGTCTTCTTGAATTTGAAACATGATTTTAGCTTCAGTAAACATGTATCATATTCTCTGATCCGAAGAGTATGTTTCAGAAACACCTGTTTCTATAATACACCTGGATGAGACTAACACGATGAGCTATCTCAATTCTCTTGGCACAGTTCAGTACCTTCCATTCACCAGTGTATTTGGAAAATACACCCCCTGGTTTTTGGGTATAGGATACCCAGATCACACAAGGTCAGTTTATGTCAATGTATGTACAAGTACAATACATTGAACTGTGTCCTTGGTGGATGAACATATTGTAACTCATAGTGTAAGATCATCTTGATGTTTGCTGATTTTTTAGCAGACATCTTGGAGTTGATAGTAGATTTTGCAGTGTCAAAGATGTTCAAATAACAACGTTTAATGAAATAAATGCTGGTGTTTTTCGTCCTGATACTTGAATTGAAACATCCATCTATCTCAGATGTGAAATAATGTATTTTAGGTCAACATTTATTTAAAAGCTACATTATTATATGTTGTATGAGTATCATAAACTTTTTTACCCGTGGCCGTATAAAATAATTCCTCTTACCTCTCACAGTGAATGGACAGACCTAAAATTTTTAATGAGGTCTCACTTATTTTGAAATCTACTATAAAAGAGACAGGTGTTTACAAAATATCCACCACACCCAATTGAGTACATGTACTCTTTGCATCAGAGAATATGAAATATGTTTACTATAGTCAGGGACAGAATAAGGCGACCAATTGCGCGTCTGACGTAATTTGACGGTGCAGAACAAATGTCGGCCGTGAAGAATAATCTGTGAACATTTAAAGCTTATTAAAATAGAAATTTTACTTACGTTAATTATTGTGTCTGTGCGTCGAAAACCCGACTCAATTAGGGCAAGTTTTGACAATTTAAATCATATTTTGTTTGAACATGCCCCGCCCATACTACACATTCAAAATCAATCAAGTCTGTGCCGTGCTGATTGACAAACCTTGACATATGCGCAATTGGTCGGCTAATTCTATTCCTGACTTTAACTGATCCTTATGATTGAAACAATTTAACCCCCTGAGGTCTACCGGCCGATTTGATTGGCTAGATACACCAAATAACACAATGTATAACCAATCAGAAACATGGTAAGAAAACCTTAAATGTTTGTACAGATATATGATAGGTCTATTTTGATTGGTTACTCAAAGGTTATATCCTGATATATCAGGTAATGAGCCAATCAGAGATACTGTAAAAAAGGTGGTAGACCCCAGGGGGTTAAACTTGTTACAGCACATGTCCCTAAAAAGTGAAAGCCCTGAATTTCGCATTGAAGTACACAGCTACATGTACATGTACATGTATATTTCTTTGATACCAAAATTGTGAAATTTCTAATTTCCTACAAATTCAGCTTGTGTTTTATATTAGCATACAAGCCAATCAAAATATCTTTTGTTTTCACTTTGCATCTAAACTACTAGTATACGAAATCACAATAGTTGATGCAATATATCTTGTTGCATACCTTGAAATCTCTTGTTGCATCTTTAAAGTGACAGGAGGAGATTTTTTTTTGACGATACAAATTTCTCTCAAATTGCACTATATCGGTTGTAGACCACCTACCGAGAACATTTCGAAGGTTTATTAGACAAACAATTACAAAAGAAAACTTTAAACCTTGTTTTGAACTTGCCTGCTATCGTAATCGTCCCTATAGAAAACCCATGCTTGGATTTTCTGTTGTATACAACAGAAAATACTAAATCATCATCTTATTACATAAATACGGCGTATTCGGCTTATTCACTTCAGGTGTGATCTAATACATCGGCAAGCATTCCAAATATGCAAAAAACAGGGTTTGACAAAAATTGGGGGTGCTTAATTCATTCTGGAAATGTCCTCGTCTCTTTAAAAGCACCCCAATTCTTACACAGAATTTGCTCAGAATAATCTTTCACAAATAGGTAATAAGGATGTCAAAGCAGTGGTGTATGGAAGGGGGGCAGTTGCTACCCCAGCTTGAACTATCGGGTCGCAGTTGCTCCCCCGGCTCAAAAATACGGCTCATGATGTGTGCATATATTAACCCTAACCCGGACCGGGTCGTTTTGCCGGCCGACGGCCCAAATGCAACGAAGGGCAATCTATTTTTATTTTTAACGGCCCAGATGCAACAAGAGCCAAAGTTTGCGTTTCATTGCATCTCGGCCGTTTTTCCCGGCACAGGAATAAGTAGCATAAAGTCAATAACGGCCCAGATGCAACGAAAAACATCGCGTCATTTCCCGAAAGACGGCCCAAATGCAACGAAAAAATCGCTCTTTTCCCGAAGCGCCCACAGGCAACGAAAAACATCGCGCTTTCCGGAAAGACGTCCCAGATTGCAACGAGAAACATCGCCTGCGAATGCATATAAAACCAGGGTAAATAAATAATAAATAAATAAATAATAATGGATGCGTTACTGCACACTGAGCTGCATACTTTGTAGCTTATAGTTGGCCATTCCGTGAGAGGCGCTATTACGCTACATCATAGTCGTGCGTTTCGCTATTATGCTACGTCATGCTCGCTCGCGTTTTAACGGATCATGATACGTTTATGCATAGTAAAAAAATAGCTTATCGAAAATGGTGGCGCCAAACTATCACCATCGAAATACTAAATTGTCTAGGGCATTTGTACACATTGTCACCCGCCTGATGACAAGCATTGCGTTCCTTCTGCGGGCAACCGTCCGAAATGCAGTGAAAAGCATCGCAATCATTTCCAGTCCCTACCGCCCAAATGCAACGAAAAACATCGCGTCATTTCCCCCGGAAGACGGCCAGATGCAACGAAACACACTCGCGTCCAATTTTCCGGGAAGACGGCCCAGGTGCAACGAGAAACATCGCATCAATTTTCCGGTAAGACGGCCCAGATGCAACGAAAAACATCGCGCCATTTACCGGAAAGACGTCCCAGATGCAACGAGAAACAAAAAAAAAAAAAAAAAAAAAATCGGGTCGCAGTTGCTCCCCCGGCTCAAAAATACGGCGGAAGGTATAAGTGCTCATGATGTGTGCATATATTAAAGGTGCAACGAGAAATTTCAAATAAAAGGTGTCCCAAAAAAATATGAAAATTCTGATTTTGGGTACTGGTGTAAAACTTTACATCAAAAATATCCCCATCTGTAAAGGATTAAGCTGAGAAATATCTCTTTGGTACGAACATTGTCAAATTTTTAATTTTGTATAAGAGCAAAAATACAAAATTCAGCCTGTTTTCTATTGAAATATAAGCCTATACAAAATCACCTTTTGTTTTCATTTAAAGTTATTTCTGTAACCAAATAAAAGGTAGGGGGTCTATTGTGCATTTAATCTATATGAAATCACTACGCATCACAGAAAATATGGATGACTTGAAATCTCTCGTTGCACCTTTAAATTAGCCAGCTTAGTAGTAGTAGCATTGTGGGAAATGTTTGATGCTCGTCAGAGCCCATAGAGATTGTGTGTAAAAAAAATAGCTATAGTAAAGAACACTAACTCTATCTGCTTATAATTCTCTTTTCCCTATTCCTCAGCCCTGAAATTCCAGTACGTACATTTCTGCATGGGGATCACGGATGGCAGAGACCTCGTACACGGCAAGATCTTCAAGTACAGTCTGGATCACATCCGCACCCGACACATCCTACTGGAGAGAATGGGCTTCTTTCGTACACCGGACAAGTACAAGGTCCGCAGTGCCAAGAACCCGCTTCTCAGCATGATTATTGATACCACAGACAAGAGATTTTGTAGCAAAGTGGCAGGCGGTGTCAGTGTCGAGGACTTGGAGATTTTCAGAAATAATCTCAAAGATGAGTTAGAGGAAATGGGACTGTTATCAAGGGATAGCAGTGATGATGATAGTAATGAAGATGATAGCGATGTTAGTAGTGATGGAGACAATGGTTATGAGTCTGATGAATCTGAGGAATACAGTGACAGTGATGAGGACAGTCCCAAACGAGGTTATCGCAGGTAATCCCAACCTTGGTAATGGGGCTCTTTAGTCTGATAAATCACCATTGGACCTTTCAGATGAACATTTTAAAGAGATAAGGTCCCTTCACAGAAGTTAAATTATGTTGAATGGACATTTTTGTCCTCCAGATCATTGAAGCATAGTAAAGGTTTCATTTAGAAATACCATTCATGCAAATGAGGCTTAGGGTTAGGGTGTGATGTGCTGTAGAGCATGAGATTCTATTCAAAGCTCATTTGCATACTTGGGACTTCTAAATGAAACCCCCTACCAGAATACAATGCATGCACCCAGTGATGTCACTGCCATCAGCAGTCAGTAAGAATAAAGTGTATTTTCACCTGGAATTTTCACTCATAAGTAAACAAATTTCTTTCATATTTAGTTGAAATGATTGTATATCTGGACAAGTACAAGGTCCGCAGTGCCAAGAACCCGCTTCTTAGCATGATTATTGATACCGCAGACAAGAGATTCTGTAGCAAGGTGGCAGGCGGTATCAGTGTGGAGGGCTTGGATATTTTCAGAAAGAATCTCAAAGATGAGTTAGAGGAGATGGGACTGCTATCAAGGGATAGCAGTGATGATGATAGTAATGAAGATGATAGCGATGTTAGTAGTGATGAAGACAATGGTTATGAGTCGGATGAATCAGAGGAATACAGTGACAGTGACGAGGACAGTCCCAAACGAGGTTATGGCAGGTAATCCCAACCTTGGTAATGGGGCTCTTAAGTCTGATAAATCACCTCAGACCTGTCAGATGAACATATAAAGACTATATAGGGTCCCTTCACAGAAGTTAAATTATGTTGAATGGACTTTTTTGTCCTCTAGATCATTGAAGCATGCTAAGAATACAGGTAAAGGTTTCATTTGGAGTCCCATTGATACAAATGAGGCTTAGGGTGCAATGTGCTGTAGAGCCTGAGATTCTATTCAAAGCTCATTTGCATACTTGGGACTTCTAAATGAAATCCCTACCAGAATACAATGCATGAATCCAGTGATGTCACTGCCATCAGCTGTCAGTAAGAATAAAGTGTATTTTCCCTGGAATTTTCACATATAAGTAAACAAATTTCTTTCAAATAAGTTGAAATACAGGGCTAGAATTTCGGCGAGAATCCGAGAATCGATTCTCGCTAAGATTCTCGTAAATTGATTTGCGGGAATCAATGTTGATTCTCGTAAACTTTAGAATTTAACACAGTAGCGAATTAGATGATTCCCGGAAAATTCATTTTTGAGAATCAAGACTGATTCTCGCACTCTGCTACGAAATTCTACCCCTGGAAATAATTGTAATATAATTATGAGGAAATAATGCAATGTGTGTGTGTATGAATGCTCACTTATCTATCATCCCAAAACCCAGATCCCATGATGAACTAACTTTGTATAGCTCTGGCTCTACATTCCGCGAGGTGTGATGAATGTCATGACTTTTTTGTCTTTTGTACACCATGTATATTGTAAAGAGTAATGGGCAATATGGAGGGCAAAATTACTTTTTTGGGTTGTTTCATTAGGGCTGGGTTTCTTGTATTCTATTATACCTATCTCAACATGAAATGAAAATTTTTTTTTGCCTCTGGTCCAAGAAAAAGTGGGCAGTGCCCTCTTGTGTCATGTCCCTGAATTTTGTGGTGGGAGTGGATTTATGCAGAAATCCCTCTAATTACTCTTTTTCAGATTTGCAATACTTTTGATAGCTAATTAAGAAATAAAGGGTGATGCAGTGTCATTTATGTAAAGGATAATTGACGTAGCTGAGTGCATTATGTTAGACAATTGCGTGTGAGTACGAGTTTGTCCACTTTGGGTCTCGAGGCCGGAGTACACTTAGCGTACATCAGTTCAAATACAAAGTAATAATATGAATATGTGCTAAAATTAAAAAAATGTACCGCAGTAAAATAAATAACAACTTCACAAATTAAAACACCGGTGATCAAAAATACCAAAAATTTGTCTTTCTTATTCCAATTTTGCTCTACCAGTCTTGGGAGTTACTTGGGTATGACTCTAGTGTGTCCAGGGTGATCACTAGGATCATGCCCAAGCTAACCCAAGCTGTAGCAAGCTGAGCCATACTAGTTCTGTGTCCAATAACCCCAGACCATACCCAAGACCAAACCAAGACAGGCTCTTGACATAGGCAAATTACATAAGGTGGTTGTTCAACAATGGATTAACATTGACTTAAATGAACTCTTCGTTACGAAGCCACTTATCTAAATTACCTCCCCTTCTTGTTGCTGATGGTTAAAAAAGTTTTAATGGACTTGATTTAAAAATAATTCAATTACCTTGAAAGTCCAGACTGCCCACGGTCAAGGGTTGTTCTGTGTGAGCTTAATATGACATTGTTCTTTTCAGTTCTTTTCAGTACTCTCCTTAAGTATACAATCCGATTCAAAGGGTTTCAACTGACAATATATGTATTATAGCATGTTTGCAATATAACATAACTTACTAGCTACAGCCAGTCACTCAGACAAACATGCACAATATAATTAGCAAATCTTTTGGTTTCAAATTGACCTTTAGTGAAAGATGTTAGTGTTTGACTCTTGGCTATCACAGAACTTATTTTAGAAATGTTTATTTATGCAGTGACCTTTTTTCATTTGGACTTTGATCTTCAGCAATGACTTCTGAAATCCATGAAAATCACCTATTGTTTTGTAGCACACAATTCCGTCAGAGCAAATTTATACATTTTATTGCATTCTATTGCATTTTTAATTAAGGTCATAATAATTTAGTCGGTCATTTTTCCTAATCACTTTCGCCATTATCAATTAAGTAATGTAACTTGTCAAATTAAAGCTAAAATTAAGCTTAATAAAATGGCAAGCTACTTTTAAAAAAAAATATCCATTTAGTACATTTTATACATTTCAAATTAACATGCTTAATTTGATGTTTTCTGTAAATAAATGTGTCAACAATCAGAACTCATCATAAACTTTTCACCCTTGATTTTTATTATTCAAGTATCTTTTCCCGATTGTTGTTACTTTTTTCATTTGATTCTGTTAACAATCCAAAGTACCCAGTTTTGTTTAAAAATCATTTTTTTGGATCAATTTTGAACCAATGAGCCAATTTTGGGTCCAGGCAATGTCATCCAACCATTGAAACAAAAAGGATCGGAAACATCGGGAACCATCCAGTATGTCCCCCACTTTGGTTTTAAAAATTTGTTGTTTTAATCAAGAGCTGCATCGAGGTCCGGGCCATACTCCCCAACAATTAAGCTGCAACACCTAGACATCTATACACCACCTGGAACAATCCAAAGTATCCACCAAAGTAGCCAAATTGGGATCTTGGCAAAGGTCCTTAACCTTTCATTCAAACACAAATGAGCTGAAAACACTGGAAACCATCCATCATTTTGAACCAAAGTAGCTAAATCGGGTTCCCAGGCCATGCCCCCTCAAATATCTTATTGTTCCGCACCTTGCCTATTGCAAAGTATTTTCATGTAAAACCAACCGCCTTTCATGAGAAACACCTTGTCCAATCTGCACACTTCAACCTTGTCCTTGATCAGTTCCTCAATGTTTTACACACAGCAATTAAGTTTAATAGGATAAAACACCTCTTAGAGAAAAACGCTATTGAACACATGATTAAGGTACTAACTACTCCCTACTACTATTGATTGAATGGTCTGGGGAAGTGATCTGGGTAATTAAAATGTCTTGGGTAGGACATGGAGTTTAGTCCAAATATCCACCCCAGCACACACTAGTGCATTTAAGTAGGCTCACACCCAGAACACACCCAAGATTCTATTGTTAAATGGTTGTGTCTCTATAGTCGGGTGCTCGGACCCAAAGAACCTGCATGTGACCTTGTGGCAAGAGTCCACACAAAAATTTTGATGGTTTCTAGGCAAGATTAACCTCCTGAATCTAAATCTGTATGATGCCACTTTGCATCTTTGAGCATTTGAGATAGGGTAGGGGGTAAATAACAGGGGTAAATTGTTAATGCTTCATATGGGTTAAAAAGGTGTATGTCATGTTCATCTGGGTCTGAATGGATAAAAAAACGTATAGTTTGGCTCTATCTAGGACATTACTTTTAACACATCAAAAGGTTCAAGGTCATCGGGTGTTAAACAATTTAGGAATGCAACAAGAGGATTTTTTCAAAAATGGGTCAAATTATTCATTCGGTTTGATATTAATGTCAAATATAGGGTGACACACTTTGTGGGACATTTGTGGTATAAGGGGAAAAAAAATGGAGAGGGTCACGGGTCTTATGGGGGTTAATCATGTAGTCTCTGTTAGAACCTTAACAATGATTGACATGAGGTTAAATGTTTATTTTCTGTTTTAACATCCATACGGACAATTTGAAACCAATTTGAAACAAATCGGATCGTGGTAAATATTTAAGCCCATGATGACCTTGAACCAACTTTTGGTCTGTAGTGTAAACACAAAAGGTTGCAGGTATAGCACACTATACCTTTTTAACCTTGGAAAGATGAAACACTCCTAAACATATTTCAAATCCACATGAAACATTTACAATTTTACACTGTTAATTAACACTTCCCTATCTCACAATGCCCAATGATGCCAAAGTGGCCTCATCCAGATTTGGAATCAGAAGGTCAATGTTGTAGAAAACCATCAAAAACAATTTGTGGGGACGCTTGCGCAAAGTCATATGGTCGAGCACCGGACTAAACCAGAATTATAGGCAGGGTAATGTCTTGGGTAGATATTTTTTTGATAGGGGCCGTCTTGCTCAATCACTGTATCGATCAATTCGCAGTGTAGGATTATTGTTTGTTGATGGATAGCTTGTTAAATTTTAAAAGCCATGGTGTTTGACCAGCTAATGAGGTCATTCAGCTTACAAGCAGTATTCTTGTGGATCACATACCCATAGTGGACTGACCAACAACACATATTTCTCTTAGTGTATAGTATGACGTTGAATTCGCCAGTTAAGGTGGGATGCCAATCTTTTCAAATGATTATGCCTAGTACTAGTGTGGTGTATATGACATGGATCCATGGTGATACTTTACCCATTGGGAGCTTGTATTGAATAGCACTACACACATATCCACATGGCCTATTCAATTGTTGTGAAAGAATTTTTTATGTACCACAACCCAATGAATCGGCAGCCTCAACGGAATAAACTACATGTGAAGGATTGGGGGGGGGTTTGGGGGGTGTTAGAATACTGAATTCATCCTGTTTCTTGTAAATAAGATCATGTACAGCACTTGTCCACATTCCCATTAATTATTGAGGTTATGACAAGCTTGATCATGCGTGCATGAGGAATCCCTCTCAAATTAAGGAGGCCTGATCATGTTACGTAACATTTTCCCAGTAATTTATTCCTTCGTTTTTTTGAGTAGTGGAACTCCTGTTCAAATAAAGTAAACATTAAAATGTCCACAAAATATCATGCAACTATCAATCCCACTGCCATTGTGTCTGAGGGTTTTAATGACCCAGAGGGTGTATTGAGTCGATCCCCCAATACACCAGTTTTAGGAATTTCACCTCAATAGGGTCCTGTGATCCCAATCCACAAAAATCCTAGTCTTAAACATAAAAATACTGATTTTACTGCTCATTTTAGTCCACAAGCATTAGTACTTACAGAATTTTGCATACTCATGAAATGTCTTGTGGTTCTGAACTTTTGGAACAGTTTTATCCCTTGAGTACTGACAGGTGTTTAGTACAATACAGTAATGCAAATTGCAATGCATTATGGGATTGATTCAAACACCCTCTGTGTAATGACCAAAGCTGATGACACATTGAATGGGTGCGGGTCTCTACGTTGGAGCAGTAGGTAGTTATGGCGCATTTCTGGCAGGCCAACTCCTTATACTTCGTTACACTTTTTTTCGTCGTAATTTTTTCAATATTTTTTTTGTGGATGATCTTAGTATTCATTTGAAAACTTTGTTTTAGACTGAAAATTTTTTGTTTGACTGAGAAACTTAGTTTAGCAGAAAACGTAATGAATATTGACTTAATTTTGTTTTCCCCCAATAAAACCAAATAAACCCCTTTTCTTCGAGTTTTATAATCTGAGTTTATCAATGATCATTTTGACGAGAATTACAAGGTTCTAAATGGCATTTTGAGTTATTCCAATTTTGAAATTTATATATTTGAAATAAAAAGTGTTCATTCTTTTTTTATTATCTTTTAAGTTTTCAAAATGTAAATTTTGTTTAAGTCACACTTCCTATAAAATGTCTTTGGTTTTGATTTGTTTGACGGCTTATCTTTTGCTAAATCACCAAAATGTCAGTTCCACCTCTTGTATTATAACTCACAAAATATTGCTTTCAACGGGCGAGGCCTAAACATTTTTTCATATCCAAGTTGGACAAAAAAACTTTTAATTTGACAGAACAAAAAGGACAATCGTCTAAACTCTATCTGTGACAAATCAGTTTGTTACTTCAATAAACTTAGTTTTTTAAAAACTGAGGTTTTTACTTTGAAACTAGTTTATTGAAATATTTTTGAGAAACATTGTTTTTCAACGGTCAATTCATTTAGTCAGTTTAGCAATTGATAAACGTTTTTTCGAAAAAAAAACCCAAGCAGATCGACTAATAAAAAATACTCTTCCCTACATAATTCCCCCATTTTTTCAGGTTGATAAACTAGGTTTTTTTGTTAAATTTTCTTTTAAATAAAATTGTTTTTTCAAGTAAAAGTGGTACAGATTTCAATTCCCAATTGGTAAAATTCCGTTTCAATTTGATCAGAAAACTCACTGATTCATACAGACTCTGCTTACCTCTAACAAACATCCGATGTTGGGTGGATGTCCCAATTGCATATTAAATCTTGGTACCAGATGTGAACCGTCCCAAAATACACACATATCCTTACCCGTCCCTAACCGTGAACGCAGCGATAGCCACGTCACCCATGCCCACAATTCCAACTTCCTCTTTCGTCTTGGGATTCCACAAATACGGTAGTGTCTATGTAAGTACTTTGTTGTTCAGAACTCGGTATTTTTCTATCTTATGATGTTCAAACGTCCTAGGTTCGTTTTTACATCTTTTTAGGTAGGGCACGGAAACGTATTTTGGAAGTTTTGTCTGCGTTATGTTAGGGTTTTCGACCTGTGAATTTTGACCTGTGTGAGTCTGTATCGCGATTTAGGTGGGTAGGTGATCGCGCGTGCGGGAAAGGTCAGCGGACTTTCTTGTGAGTTGATCCCCTGCCATGCCACACAATTATCTTGTTCACTGATGGTTTTCATCAGTATTGTGTGTTTGAGTATTCAGACAGGGGGATTTCAATGTACTTAATCGATCGTTTCTTTTGCCTTGCAGTTTCTGGATTACGATCAGATACTGTAGAATAATCTTCATTGACTGCGTTCGTTTATTGATTGTCTTTTATTATGTATCCTTGCTTTTGATTGCGTTCTACTAACTTGCTAGGGTAGTCGATGCGTGGGTGACCTCCTGACATACCATTTGGGTTCTCGTATACCAGTATTTACCCCATTCGGGGTTGGGTGGATTAACTATGTCCCCCCCGTGACCTCTTGTATTGCCATAGTTCCTACGGGGGACCCGCATTCTCTCGCTATGTTCACCGTTCTTGTTCAAGAGAGAATCGGTCCGTCGCGATGTGTATTGGTCTGGCCGAAACACATTTCGAGGAGCGGTGGAGCCGGGCTGCCTCGCGGGGCATTACAGTGGGTCAGTCGTTTACTCGTTCTTCCCTGGTTACTGCAAGCTCAGGGCAAGGCAGTTTAGGCGGTAAAATTGGGAGCTCGGTCCCCGGTTTTTTTCCCAAGGCGTCCCTGGGGCGCTGTTACGGGTGAAGTTTCCGAAGGCGTTCCTCCGGTTACTGTGCCAGTTACGGGCGAGGGGGAGTGGGGGTTCGCTGGAAGGGTCCTCAGAGGGACCTAATGGTGGTGCAACTTCCCATGCTCCACTAGCGAGTGACCCGAGCCCAGGATGGGGTCTCTCGGTTAGCGGGGTGGTACCACCCGCCGTGACGCGCTGGCAAGCCAGGTTTGAGCGCCAGTGTGGTATCATGGTGTATGTACTCGCCACTACTGCTTAGCTCACCACTGGGCGTTCGCAGTGCTATGCTTGGCAGTCGTTCTCCCGGCTTCTGTGACGTCACGGTAGCTGGCGGGAGAAGGAAGAGGTTTCGCTGGGAAGGGTCACATTCAACGGGGGCGTATGTGGAAACTTCCCATCGTCTGCTAGCGAATGACCCGCACCAGGTTGGGGTCTATCGATTAGCGGGGTTACCCCATCGCATGGACCACGATGGCCGGCCAGGCTATGAAGCCGGTATGTTATCGGGTGTAATGATACCGTCACCACCGGTGCGATTTAGCGGTGCTGGCCGAAGTCAGGTAAACTGCAGGTTGGGGCTCCGCAACGGCCTCGTTACCTCAATGTGCAGGGTGGTTCGGCGGTCCTTCCCTACAGTAGCTCTGCACAGTGGAGTTTTCGGGCCGCGGAGGGAACGCGGACGGTGGTACTACCCTAATCGACTCCTTTTGGGCATTCAAGAGGTTGATGAGACCTAGCACGTCTGGGGTACCGTACGCTGTACATCAGCCTCACTGGCTAACCACTGCTGCATCTCAAACAGTCGAACCGGTCTGGTACTCAATACCATAAGCTCTGCGTTTTGGCCGGGAGAACGAGAAACGCACGGTATCACATGTACCTGGGCTTGGCATATCTCCAAGGGATATGCCAAACAAGGGGCCATTCAATCGGGGGATTATCCGTGCGCCGATTAATTCCTGCAATGCCAAGCAGGTGATCCTAATCGCCTTCCCCTTTGGCATTCACGAGGGTTGAGACTAGCACGACTGGGGTACCGTGCGGCATCCCTCCATACGCATGCCTTGGAACCAGGATGGGTTTGCCTTGGCAACAGGGGGGGTGCCCTCAGCTGGTCCGGCCGGGCATCGCGGCGGGGTTGTTTGGGCCATTGGTTGGCCTACAGGTACCCCCGCATGGTTTGGCTGCCGGGAAACCAGGGCTTTCACAAACAGGTGTTACCTGGGTACACCTGGCTTGATCAGGCCAAACATGGTTGGCCGTAGGGGCAAGGGTAATCCGGGCGCGCGTACCAGGTACGCGGCCACCGTCGGCTAGGCCTAATGTTAGCAGTCATGACTGGGTCAACCCTGCTTTCACAGTCGCGGTCTGAGTGACGGTATTACTGCTGCATCCAACAGTCGCAACTTGGAGCTGCATACCAGCGGTATTCCTGTCTGCAATCTTCTACCACATTAGTGGTCCAAATGTTTCGAATATGGTGTCTGATGGTGCATGATGACGCTGGACGTAATGATGGACTATCGCGGAAGAGATCGGTGATGAGGCAGCGTTCTCGCCGACGTCTCAACAGTCTGCAGCGGGTAAACCTTCGGTTCAGTACGCCTTTCCCGCGTATGCGCCGGACATCATCAGAGCTATGGTCTGGATGGAACTTGTTGTACGCCACATCTATGTACGTCCCAAATCGACAGTATGAAAATTTTTAAACCATATGAATGGTCATGAGGGTCATGGCGTAGTAGGCCAGGTATGCTAGTCTTACATAGTATGATAGGATCATAATATGCTAGGCATACATATATGCTAGCCTACATATTCTAGTAGGCCAAGTATGCTAGGCCTGTAGCGTGATGACGGTGCACCAGGGGAGCCTTCGGGGTGTCTGCGCATGGGTGGCTTGGGTACGAAAGCCATCTCACCGGCGCTTCGCTCTCCTGGCCCGGCGGAGATCCATCAGGCTTGACAAGCGTTTGACATTGCTGAGAGACTGTGGGCCTCACGTTCCGCGCGTGGTATCAACAAAGTCTTGCGTGTCTCGCCTTAGGATTACTCCAAGTTACTGAAGGTACTTACTCTGGATGAAGATATGGCCAAACTTCTCCCGAAGACTGGCCTGTTTTCTACCCCATCTTAACCCGGGAGTTTTCTCCCTTGTTTGGGGGAGAGAGGAGCTTAAGCTAGTCGTCCATTGCAGACCTTCGATGGGGCTTGTGCTGCTTTCTCTCTGTCCCAGTCCCAACTACTCGGATGATCCTTATTGAGTGGGGGAGTCGAGCTCTGGGTCGTCGCCCTTCGGGTCGGTGTCGCTGGCAGCAAAGCTATTAGATAGCACCAGCCTGAGGAGTCGATAGCCCGAGCGATTGCGGAGGTCGTGGCGATGCACCGCAGAGAACGATGCAGCTCTCTTCAGCCGACCTTATCGTGATCTGTCCGGGATTTGCGTTAAGGTCTCTCTGGCTCCGACTATCCTCTTTGGTGCCGAGTTAGCGGCGTTGCGGAGCAGGCTGCAGCTCGCGTCACCATTGAGCGCACGCTTCAAAAGAAATGACGCCACTACTTTCCAAGGGGAAGGCCTGAGCGAAGAAGGGCAAGAAGCCGAAGCAGTATAGCACACTCCTGCCCAATCTTCAGCTCCATCTACTGCGACCTCCACATCTGTCACTGATCAGATTGTGAAGGGCGGCGGTCCTTCCGGTTCAAACCTTTAGAAGCGACGGGGGTAAGACCGAGAAGAGAAGGTGTTTGACGGGGCGGCGGGCCGCGGTCGCAGTCCATGGACTAAGGCACCTCACGCCGGGGGAATATCCCCCGGTGGGCATATCCAAGCGGGGCGGAAGAATCTTACTAGCGTATTCCCGGACACCGGTGGCAGCCAAATCCACCAGGGCAGTTGGGGTTGGCGTTGTAGTGACTATAGGTACGCTTTGAGTTAAACCGCCCCTCCTCCCTCGTCGCTCACAGCTCAGGGAAACAGTTCTTCCCTCCGATCCAGAGAAGCGTGAGGCCTGCTATCGGGAGAGATAGCCGGGGTACGGCGCAATGTGTTAGGCAACGACCCCGTTCTTCCCACCCTTTCGGGGTGGGCGTTGTGGGTTCCACGGTTTTCTCTGGACCAGAGAAAGACGGGCAATTGGGCGCGCCACCACCTACGCAAAACTTCAAGCCGCTCAATGCGTTCAGCCATACACGACGTCAGTTTTCGGATGCAAGCGTTGACCTCCGTTCTGCGTTGCCAATCAAAGGGTTTGGGCAACGTCTCGGATCTCCGGGGAGCCTACCTGGTGTTCTTTCTCTTTTTTCGGGTCCATTCACCGGGGACGATCAAAAATGGCTTCGTTGGGTGAACGGCAGGCGTTTCAAATTCGCTGCCTCAGAGGTGCTTATCTCGCCGTTCAGGGGGATCAGCCTTTGGTGGAGAGGCATATTGCCGGGTGGTGCACCACACATATCAGGCAGAGACTTGACGGATTTTTGGTCTTGGAACCTCTTTCCGCCAATTTGCACAGTTCAGACGGTCTCTGCCTTCTGGTATTTGAACCTCTACCCGTAGATAGACCCCCCGTAACTCTCGTTTGACAATCGCAAGCCAGTCGTCAGCTTCCAGTGTATTGCGCCCGGTTCAGCGACCCAGGTGCATTCGCATCGACGCTCTGTCCATCAGTTGGGACTGGAATCATGCTACGCAGTCCCCCCGATCTCCCTCATCAGTTGGGGTCAGATAGGGTTTGGTGCCGGAAGGGCGCTCAGTGGTTTTGTCAGGAGGAGCGTGTCCTTAGGTGAGCCCACTCAACAGATCTCGTCCATTACCTCCACAGCGCGCGAAGGCCCTTAGCACGTGGGTTGTTTGCGGTTATCAGGATTACTATGCGGGTCACTGGGACCGCCTCGGTCTCCGCCCATAGTTCTCGGCGCGTGTCGAGTTCTTTGGCGTTCCAGCGCGGGGTTTCTTTGCGCGAAATTGTCGAGACAGTCTTGTGGCGCTCTGCAACAACTTTACGTCCCGCTGTACCTTTGTAACGTGGAGTCCCATCGTGGAGCTTTTGCTAGGGCAGGCTGCAGTGGCAGGACCCTAGCCAGTGTGTTGAGGTGAGTACCTTTTGTGGTAGTGTGGGGCTACAAACTGGCGCGATTCTACTGGTCCTTCGGGGGGACTTATGGATCCGCTTGCCCGGTAGTATTCCCTGTTTATCATTACTCGGTCTTGGCTTACCTATAGACAATTCCTGCTGCATCTTGCACCTCTCCGTCTACTGTGGCTAGAATGCGTGAGGTTGTTGCACTTTGTACATCAACATCGGATTGTTGTTTAAAGGTAAGCAGTATTACTGGTATGATTTGAAACAAACCGTAGGGTTTTTATGACTCACAGAATAGCCTGCGTTACCTTTATCGTGTTGGATTCCGCCGTCTCGCCCCCTTGCAAGATGCTGCATTTTGTGCAGGGTAAGACGAAAGAGAAGTGGGAATGTGGGTATGGGTGACGTCGGCTATCACTGAGACAAGGTTATGGGACCGGGTGGTAATTGTATATGTGTGTATTTGGGAGGTTCTGCCATCTGTACCAAGACACATGCAATTTGTACTCCCAACATCGGATAAAGGGAAGCAGGCTATTCTTTGAGTCATTAAAAACACTACGTTTGTTCATTATCAACTCCAGAGGTTTTCATTTGAATTAAAAGATATAGGCTAGAGTCCAGTGACACTGGGGGATTGAAAAGTCACTCAAGAACGCCTTGAAACACATTAGGATAACTTTGTCAACACCCTTAACGATGCTTGATGGGCACGGTTGGTAAATCTGTTGTATATTGATGATCCATCTGTTGTTCAGTATGCATTGTATTTACGAATCATTCTCCGTGTTTCTAGAGGTTTGTTGCAAGTCACTAGAAGACAGTGCACAAATTTCAAGATTCTTTTGTTTCGCGGGCAGTTTATCTAGAATCTTTGTTGGTGTGGCAGGGTGTATAATTTGTGCTCTCTTCCTCAGATAACCTTACTGGAGACTTATTGTAGGATATAATGCACTGAACCACATGGATAATAAACCAATTACAATGAAGCACTAGAAGTGTCTGGGCGAATAATGTGCCCGAGGTTGGAAAAACTAAATGGGCCGAGGCGCGCCGAGGCAAATTATTGAAAGTTGTTCCGGCTGAGGATACATTAAGGAGTCCATAAATGATACTGCAACCCCTTTTTTTCTATTCTATACCGGTACCTTAAATAGCTTGATTTAATAGGAAATGCATTGGCAGCCCATTTATTGCAGAATAATGGGCCGTAAACTGGACCAATCAGAATGCTGCAATTTCAAATAGGGACAGCAAAGGTAAGAGAATTTATGTAAACGAGCTCAAGATAGCTAATTTTGAGAGTTGCATGAAAATGGACATTATATTTTCTTAAAAAATGTTTTAGGCAAAATTTAGCACAAGGGTGTTTCAAGATTTTTTGCTAATGCTTTCTCATTTGCTGTTTAAGTGTACAGCCATGAAGATGATCACAAATGACCAGCTCAAGAAATTATTACCTGTAGTTTGTCTGCAGTGTTAATTTCAACATTCATTTGAATGCTCCCACTGAATTACCACTATTGAAAATGTGCATTGACCCCTGTACATTTGAATAGCGGCATGTGAGGACCATTCAAATGAGTGTTACAAGGCAAACTAAAGGAGATAGATGCTCAAATTTCTTGAAGAGATCAAGTTTGTGATTATCTTGTAGCTGCAAACTAAAAAAGCGAATGAGAAAGTGTTAACCAAAAAATCTCATAAAAGCACCCTCGCGCTAAATATTGATTCCAGTGTCGAATTTCATGAAAACTTTCAAATCAGGTATATATCAAGCACAGAATGCCTGCAAAATGCCTGAAAAAAAGTAATTATAGGGGTTTACTCCCACCACAAAAATAAAACAAAGAATTAAAGAACAAAACACAAGAGGGCGCTGCATACTTTTTCCTGTACCCGAGGCAAACAAAAATTGTCATTCACGTTGAGATGAGATAGGTATAATAGAATAAAATAGACAAATCAGGAGACTATGCCGTTACATATGATGAAATCATAGTGCACATGGAGTTGTTGTTGTTGACCTGTGGACCCTAACGATGGCATCTTATGAGCGGGGTTAATTACTGTGGACACTTTTTCACTTTTCATTGATGCTACAAGATGGCATAGCATGTAGGTCAATAAGAGGCTTTTATATTGATCCCTAGGATGGACCCCATTTTGTCCTTTGGACCTCATATATTGTGACACATAATAAATAGAACTTTTCCCAGTGGTTATGTGAACACCCCCATTTGAATAAAATATAGACTTTGGGGTGATGAGTTAAAGCGTTTTTGCATATTAATTAGCTCATTGCATAGCTTAGACGTGACCCCTGGGGCCAATATTCTCTCACATGATTCGTCTCGACATTACCCGCAAATTTAGCCACAAGACATCACATATCCAAGTGTACGGATTTGAGATATAGCATTTTTGCCTTATATAATAGATAATGACGCCCATTTGAATGTAATGAGTTCGTATTTTTGAAAATTCTGTTGTACAAGCTGATATACACTGACAAAGAGATGATCAGGCAGAATTTTCAGAAGTAGTGCACCTTATCTGTAGAAGTAGGCTTCCAAAGATTTTCTTTTGACCTCTATTGACCCTACGGAGAGGTCAAAGGTCAAACTATGGTATACCCCGATGTAGCTTGGGTCATGGTTTATTTGACCGATTTTGTATAAAATTGGATCGATTAAGTCCATACCCAAATTATTGGTCTCGCTATGAGTTGAAAAAATATTGGGCGAGACGCGTCGAGCCAATTTTTTTAAAGCTCATAGCGAGACCAATAAATTTGGGTTGTATTGGGCGAAAACAAGAACTAATTTTATCCATATTATGTTTGAGAATCTTGTGTTCTATATAATATACCAACACAGTTCATTTTAACTTTAGCTTGGCAAGTTCATGACTGGGCCAATTGTCTCTGTCGAAAAAACAATCCCTGTCTACACCGTCAACCTCTTCGATGACGATTTATCGCCGATCATGCGATCTGATGTTTTATAGAGTTCCAGTTGTTAATTATCTCTGTCGTCGTGGCGGACGTCACAAAAAAATGTTTTCAATTCAAATTTCCGCGAGTTTGTTCTTTGGCCTATGCCATGGCCATTTTTTGGATAAGGCTCGTTACTGTACTGACACTGGATCAAGTGCGATTACTGAAAATCTCCTCCAACAGGCCGGGGGGCCCGGCTGGAAATCTCCCGGTTTGGGCACTATCCACACCTTTAAATCAATCCATTTATTGTTGAAATCGACGTCCACAGCAAAAGAATTAGCCATCTCACTTAGGTAATATAAAAAACCAACGCGTCCTTGACACGATCGATGCAAAATTGACATGGGCATGACCGGAATTTCTGGTGCACACGACTACACTTGACGCTACCTACTTCCGGGATACATAATTAGCCTGAATCATTGGCCGTCAAGCGGCATTATGCCGTATTATTAGACGAACATGGCGGGCCACCGTAATGAAATACCAAGTGGGTTTACCTATGGGTCGTTGACGCAGCGGTTAAACTTGTCTCGTTACCAGGGTTGCAACAGAAATAACAACTGCATTAGGAATGCGTTTCTGTTTAAAATTCAATGAAAGTTAAGGGGGATTGTTCCAAAGTGGTGGAAGTAGTTGGCCCCACAGTTTCGAGAGAGTGTTAGATTATTGAGAAGTGTTTGTTTTATTGGTTCACAGCATGTGATTAGTAATTAGGACGGAAGATTCTCAACACATACTAATGGTCAATATCGGCCAGCCGTTTGGCATGCAGAAGAAGGCGAAAAAAGCGTATGGTCGGAAGAAGGAGAAGGACTAAACAGCATAAGCAGAATACTATGCCCCGTCACGGGCATAGTTGTAAATACAGCCCTAGTGAAAAGCACAATGACCATTTATAGCCAATAAATTGTAAAACAATGATTGTTGTGGTCAATTAATTCATGAGTTTATTGTGGCTTAGAAATTGCCCACAAATTGAACCACGTGAATTAACATTCTCAAGGAGTAGCCCAGCTGTTTTGAAAGTATTCATTTATTACGACAAAACCAAATCAAAAACAAAATTGTCGCTGGCGACACAGTTTTGACAAATGATTTGGAATATTTAGTCCACTAACTACATTCTGGGTAATATTTTACGAAATTTCATTGCGGGCAAATATGATTTTTCTGAAAAATTTGGTTTTCCGCATCTAGGGCGCTATAACATACAAATCATTACCTCTGTAGGCCTATATGGCAAGATTCCTGCACTGGATTTGTCCGATTTTGCAGACATATAGCTCTTGCATGTCCCTACTTCATCAATTGTCAAAATTGTGTCGCCACTGCTTAAAATTGTTCTAATTATAAAAGCCAGTTTGTATGGGGTCAAACAGCTGTGGTAGAATTATGCAGGTTCATCAGGCAGCTTCATCAGGCCTAACAAAAATAAAATTTTGTTTCCGGTAACATGCTCTGAAACATTTGGGACGGAAGGAAGGAGAACAATTTTGCAAAAAAAAATTTGTGGAGTCTAGTCAGAATTTGACAAGGAAGACAATTTTTTCCCCAAAGGGCATAAATGTTTTTTTCTTGACACTAAAAATTAGGGACAGAAGGGTTACCGGAAACCAGATTTTATTTTTATTTGGACTCAGTAAGTCATTGGCTGTGGTACGTATGATGTAAACCTTGCGTGGTTGTTCTTGTAGCGATTATACTTTGTAAAATGAAATGAAACAAAGCAGGCTCACTGCACCAATTGGTTTATATACTTTGTCTTGTGTGAAGTTACACAGGACAGAATATAAAAGTGCGCATAAACTAATAGGTTCAGTAAGCCATTTTCATTTATTTTCACAAAGTGTAAGCAGCTGAATGACAAGTAAGCTAGAACTTACTTTTTCTGATCAGATTCATTTCGTATTGGTGATTAATTTGCTGTCCCAATTTGGTTATGATCGTAGCGATTTGTTCACATCAAGTACTCGCTTGATCCGTTTTTACATCGGCACTGTTAGTCAAAATTCTGCCTGCAAAGAAGTTGGGAGGCAGCTATGGTTTGCTTGTACACGGTGAATTTTGCATTCAAAGACCAAAAATATACAAATGATGCTTATTGTCGTGCTAATATAATATCGGATGGCTTGAGGTTGATCGGCCAAGCTTAGATCAAATATTGGGCAAGTCAAAGATGAGCCTGATTTTCTTGGCGAGTGGTGCTTTGTATTATCAACCAAAGGCCATGCAATATTACTAGTATGCAAGAAGCAGACTTGGAAAAAATATTTCTAAACTGACAGTATTTGCATGGCGATTTGCATTAAATGCAAATTTTGCGTATTGTGTGGCATTGGGCAGTGCGCACTAGTCACACAGAATTTCACCAAACAGAAGCTTCTGATACATAAAAATATTTACTGTACTTGCAAAAGTCTGGTAATGTACATCGTGTTTACTAAAAAACTATTGCTATACTCGATTTGCGCTGATATAGGAGTATATATCGTATTAGTTTGGGTAACGTTTGAAAGTAATGATGAGGCCCCATATCACCTGTGTGGACAGTGCAAAACAATTGTTACCATATTCAGAATTCAATCGTGCACCTGCCAAGGATACAGGTAGTATATATTTCACATTTTAACACGTTACTTTTACCAGTGACCCGCTATGTTTTGACCACCTGCCCCACATCGTATTGACTGCTAGAGCAAACAGTATTATGAACGCGCTGGATCTGGTAGTGCTGCAAAGTTTAATGCCTGTGCACCCCTCACAAACCGCTCCGTACAGGTTGTCCATCTATCAGGGAATCGAGTTATAGTTCTAGTTCAAAAAACTGGCATTTGACTAATAAGGACAAACTTTCCGGGGATTCACCAAAAAATTTACTTGCTGTGAAAAATGGGATTTGCGGAAAAAAGATTGTTTTGCCAAAATTAAACTGTTTTCACAGCATCCATATTTGCGCTTATCAAAACCGTCACAGTTGAAATACAAGGCTCAAAACAAGATTTCTGCTTTTGACCACCAAAATACACAAAGCAATTTGGTCACTGTTTTAATGAGTTTTGTGTACATATTTAAACAGTGAGGTCTAGATCATCTTTTAAAGGCATTAGAAATTACTAATCACATTACTACATCAAGCATTCATAAGCATATTATATGTCAGAAAAAGTACAAGTTTAATTATTATTACAGGCAGTCCTTATCGGGCATCAATGTGAAGTAATCTATAGTAAAAAACAAGTACAAACATACTCGTATTACCTAAAGGGCAAACCCCACCTTGGAGGTGGGGTTAATATTTTAACCCGTCGGGATTCACGATATGGGTCAAGCCAGATGCTTAGCCAAATTATTATAAAAAAATGATTTTGCAAGCTTTTAAACCTCAGTGCAAGTCAATTATTGTTAAAGCACAAACATAAAAATTCTCAAAATTCCTCTGCTAAAGTACATGTATTCTACAATTCCCAGTGAAGGGTTAAGCCCTTTATAGATATCCATATTGTGTCCTGAAAGAAACTACCACCGAATTCTTTATTGCCTTTGCAAAAAAAAACTTTATCGCTGAGTGGATTTTGATAGCCTTCGCGGAGAGTTGCATTTTGTTCAACTCTCGGTGATTATCGCGCAGCGAAAATTACGATTGGCTGTGTTTTTAAGAACCAAGTAGGGGATGATTAACTTATCAATCCAAGCTGAACTTGCTCTTAAAAAATCTCCCTATAGCCTAATCAACAACTGTACCTTATCCAATGAGGTGTTTCATTTGCTATAGGTTAAAAGTTGTGGAAGGCATTTGTACAAAAATTCCGCACAGGATGACCACATACAGGCCATGATTATTTTAGGAATCATTGAAGTTTGGTGTTTTGTTTTTTTTGTTTAACACACCTGGATATATCTGAGCTCAACATTCCTACAGGGGTGGCAGTATGGCCACAGCCCAGCGTACCATGGAGGTAGACTACTGGTCGTCATCAAACTGGGCATTTAAAAATGATTACATGATATGCGTATGCTACTTATTAATGATACAAATCATACAACACTCCGAAGAAAGAAAGAAATGGTTTTAATAAAAACAATATAAAATAGTCAGGCATGACACTTGATTTGGTAGACCTTCAAAATGATACTGGAACATCAGTTCACTTGGATTTCAACAAGCAGGGATAATAAAGTTTAATAACTTTGACTAGTATTGTAAATATATGCTTGTCTAGTCTAGTCGCACAGACCTAATTTGGAAATTCCAGAGAGATATTTTCAAAATACGTAATGATCAGGGCCGGAAAAAACAATGCATAGGTCCCGGGAAAACGTCACAGTTCCATAGATTTCCCACCAGTGTTGATGTATTTCTTGTGTCTGAAAAGTAAATTTTCCTCAAGTGGTCAAATTTCCCAGGAAGGACCTTCCTAGATTCCCCACTTTTTCCACCATGGTAATGATAGATAGACATTTTCTAAATTGTTATCAAAATTGTCAATGGCCAATGTTAGTTGGCAATTAAGACTTCCCTAAATATGAGATTTATCGCTCAGCGTGTATATAGGACTTACGCACGGTATGCGATGTAAAATATCAAACGATGAAAGTGCTGGTGAGTAACATCAGGCTTTATCACATTTTCACGATTATCAACTGGGATTATGTTTCCGTCCTAAACCATGTTCAAAATGATCGCATGAAAAGTCTATGCAACTGCAACCTCCCAGGTGTACGATTCAGTTACTTCACTGGCACATATTCCCACATAAATATTTTTTATGGGTTTTTGTTGTACAATCAGGGTACTCTTGGCCTGAACAAACCAACAATGTCCGTACTTATATAATTGGTACTATGCAACTTTAAGACCACCAAAAAGCACTTCACTTTACAGCTTGCAAACGAAGAAACCTAGTAAATGCCTTGATGACTAACAAAAAATATGTACATTATAAATGGAAATGTCTTGAAAATCATGTCTTCATTTGAAGGTAGGTTAATATTGCGTAGATTTAGCAATATCATAAAGAACGTTGGGACAAAATTCAGCATTAGGAAAAAATTGGAAGCAGGCATTAATATCCAGAATCTTAAAAGAATGTGACCATTGGTAACATTGCGGTGTCAGGTTGAAAAATTTAGGAGTACATTCCGTCAAAAACTGTCCTCCCAAATTTAGGGCTAATAAAGCTTAAACTAAATTGACAAATTGATTTGTGATATTCTCTTATAAAAACTGTGTTATGTTTATTACATTTGTAGAGTAAACAATTTGGTCTAACCCGTAAGTTATCCTGATCACATGATCAAAATTTTAGAGTCAGTGTCCGTCAAAACGTACTTCGAAAAACACAGTTTACTAACCATTATTTGTTTTCCTGAAGACCTCACACCTCCGATTTTTGGAACATACTCTGAATTATCTATAATACAAAATATTAATACTGAAAATATCAAAGCACTTGTTTTTTCACCCCAAAGTAGAACTGAGGAAGTGCTATGTCAAATCTTGTCTCTCCGAAAATGTAAATTTGATCATAAAAATTGTTCACGACGACGTGACGCTCCAAAATTTGGACTTAACTTCTTGACTTGCCTACAATGCAAAAACCGCAATGCATGAAATTAATCATGCAACTTTATTTTCACCCCGAATAGACAGCCGAGGTACCCTGATTGTTAAAACACACCTGATACAAAGATTCTCATTCCCTACAGAAAAATACAGGGTGAAAAAATGTAAAATTTCATATATGCATTGGATCTGTGCATGTATTTACTGAAGTGTACAAAATATCAATCTACAAAATGGAAGTATCAATATTGAGCCCATTTGAAATTTAAAGTAAATGCAATAAAATATCACGTAGAATTGGTAAGCATATGAGTTGTTTGTTAATGTATTGTTAAGATTAACTCAATATGATCATTAAAATACATAAATATCGAGGAAACTATGTAGCTGCAAAAGTCATGCTATCCTACCAAGTTCACAGGTTGTATTTGGGTGGTACAGTGGATCAATGACAATCAAATACAGATATTCACCAGCAGGTGGCATATGCCCATGAAAGTCTACATGTAACAATTTTTTTAATTTTGCGCATAAATGAAATGGGGGCAGGCATATACATTGTACCCACGCGCACTTTCAGCGCACGTAGGTGCCACAGTGCCACGACACACACGCGCGTGTGTTATTCATACTTCAGACAAGGACAAATATAGAACACATCTGGTTTTCAAAATAGATCTCACCAATTACAGTAAAGCTCAACAGATGAGGCATGAGAGCTGAGTCAATCCTGGTCTGTTACTCAGTCAATACCTATTGTTTCATTCTGGACTGTCAACAGGTGAGGCAAAACTGATGTAATCCTGGGGTAAATGCTCCGCTGTTGTTGAAAAGTTGTGTCTAACGATTCTTTGTACACTGACGCAGAAAAGGCCTTTTAACTGATGTGGAAAGAACCTTCAGGAAGTCTTGCTGACCACCACAGACCTGTAATCCTGATATATAGTGCCATTCCAAACAGTTTTGAGAGTTAATGTGAAACAAAATTGCACCACTTTCAAAAACAAAAACATGGCATCGGGGAAATTTACCCCAGGAGGAACCTTGAACCATTTATGTGCCAACGTCAAGGTTTTATCCCAAGCAAATCATTTCTAATTCTTATAGGGAGACAAACATGTTAAGTGTAATAGCCACAATTGACTCCAATTTCAAATTCTCTCTGAAAAACATTTATGCCGGCCTTGACAAGGGGCAGCAGTCTAAAAATTTGAACACCATAAGGCCAGAAAAAAAACTTGTTTGATTGCCCTTTCTCCGACGACCCAAAAAATCGAAAAACCGGGTCGCTTTTTTTTTGGAGTGCAAAAATCTCAATGTTGAGAAGTTTAGGGACATAAACTCAATTGCTTTTTCTTAAAACGGTGTTCCAATAACGATGAATGAAAACCTGATATATAACCCTTCGGGGGGTAGTATTTGCCCCCATCTGAAGCTCCGAATATAGAGTTTGTGTCTTGAATACTTCTAACACTGTACAGTCCGTCGGGGTCCAGTATGAGGACTTTGTACTGTTACATGTGATGAGTTACGAGTTGGGATTTTTAAAAGAGAAAAAATCCACATTAAGTACCATCGGCAGAAGAAAATCACCCCAGCGGCGCCGGGAAAATTCCAATTTGCCATTGGAAATATAGTCCAGAAATGCGTGATGAGTAGATCGGCATAAATTTGTGTCCCAATTATAGCACGTCTTAGGATACAAGGGTTAAACAACAGTAACTTTTCCCCATTAAAAACTGACCGTAGAATTGACATCGCGGGCGTATTAATCTCAAATGTCAAGCGGTGGCGCTTTTGCAATGCGCAGTAAAGCCGAAAATTGGCTGCGCGCATGCTGACAAGTAACAATAAACTATGGCAATGTTACTTCCAAAATTGTATTAGAAAGTAATCCAGCCGCTTTTGAGTACGATTTATGCACGTTGAACTTGGATGTTGCAAAATCATTATGATGGAAATTTAACACGGGGATATATATGTTACTATATTGGAAGTTTAACCAAATTGAGTGATGATTTTTTATGGGAATATCGCCGAATTCGTTGTAGTCAATGAAGTGGGGGCGATCGCACGATTGCTCTAGCTATAAATAGCCAAACGGTTTCAATGAGACAAAATATACATCAGTACATCGAAAATAACTAAAATCAAATTGGATTTTACAAACATAAATAAATAGAATCTTGTTTGTTACAAATAGAGAATATGAAAGGTTTGGTATTTGGAGTTTACTTCATGCGCTGAAATTACATTCGTGTATGAACCGGTCGGTAGAGTTTCAAAACAACAACATAGCATCGGCTTATACATGTACAAAAACCAGGGCTTTCATACTTCTTTCCTAAAAAAAAAAAAAAAAGTGCGAACCTACCGCCCAAATTGTTTTGGAGGTGAAAGGGCAATAAAAATTTATTTTTCTTGGCCTAATTCTACAAGTCTGGTCCTATTGAATGCTAAACCACAGCAAGAAAATCAATTTTGGCACAACAAATCCTATGGGAACTGTTTCATTGACATACTATACCACAATAACCACCAAATTGCTCAAAGACATACCACAGATGAACAACAATGCCATACTGATATTAAAACACCAAGAAGAGAAACCCATTTTCAAAACTGCATTCACTTCAGTCATACATCAATAATTTAGAAAAATAAGCTTTATATTTTTCATAATTGTATGGTACCAGTACGCAGTAGTATCCAGCGTTTTTTGTGGGGGGGGGAGGGGGGGCCCGGGCCCGGGAGCATATATTTGCAGGGGGAAGCATATATTCAAATGTTCGGTAGTATAGGCTTATGTTGTTAGTCAGTAAAATTGGCACATGTGCAGAAAATCACAATTTTCAGGGGGAAAGATTACCACAGGGGGCAGCGTTCCCCCTGGTTACCGGCCAATGCGTACGGACAGACTTGAGAGGGTTTGCATTTCCCCCCACCCCCATCCACCACCACGACAACCCCACACACAATACCCCACCCCACCCCACCCCAACACCCAACCCCCCCCCCACCCACACCCCCCACCCCCCCCCCCCCCCCACACCCCCCCCCCCCCCCTCCCCCCCCCCCCCCCGATTCAAATAAACATGCCACCTGTGGGTCAAAAGTAATTTCACAGGGACTTTCGCATTCCTCTTGTGCTCGCACCAGATAAACACACGATTGAGGTCAATTTACATTTTCAGCTATCTTGACAACTTGACCTACATGACCTTTGACCCTGGGTATGTATCTTTGAATTTTGGGCTGATCAACAACTGAGGGATCCCATGTTGCGCTTATGATCAAGTTTGGTTAATCTCAATGTCCTTTTTAACAACGGACAACCATACAACAAATCAACAGACAAAACACTGACAAAGTATTCCCTATGCTCTTCCTGCCTTGGAAAGGTGACACAATAAAAGCGACATACCTACTCTGCTATGTTATTTGGGGGGGTGGGATACATGGTTAATCTTCGCACCAGCAAGTAGGAAAAAAAAGTGGCATTGATTATTCACAGCCTGGGTCCTGACTTGACAAAAAAGGTATGGGTCCATTTTATATGATTGATCTGTTTAACTGTGGTTTTCAATCAGGCCTAATCGGAAGGTAAAATGTGTGGTGTGTGGGTGTAAAAAATTCACAGTTCGGTTTTTTCTTTTTTGTTAATAAAACATGAAGTTATCAAGAAATCAGAACAATATTTCTAAATTCCGATAGACGCTTATCAATATGGCACAAACAATGTATTTCCTTTTGGTCACACTTCATAAAAATTTGGATTAGCTCTTAAGAGTTGTTATAATTCTAACACTAATATTTTCAAAAAATAAAAAATTGAAAGAGAGATTCAATATCACTATGCTACAGTATATAAATTTTTTTTACAAGTTACATACTTGATGACAAGAATATACATTTTACTGATGATATGGACCATCCATTTTCAGCATTTTCAAAGCTTATGTTAACTGCACGCTGATAATCAGCTTTCAGTATACACTACATCATCTCCCTCAGGGACCTGTACAGGGACTCTGGTCACTCAATGCTAAGTTTAAACTCTTTTTTTTTTTTAAATGCAAAATTATGAGTTTTCATGGAATCAGCATGAAAAATGCATTCAGTTGACCCTAAACAAGTCTTGTGCTGGGTCAGTAGTTTTGGGATGGCTTCCCAAATTACTGCGGGTCATTTGAGAAGCCATCTTAAAAGCTACTGACTTGCATGTTATAACGTATTAACCCTTTACCTAGACCTGTGCTAGGTAATTTCCTGCGCCTCGCACACCAAGGATTTTAGCAGTAAAGATTGGCCTGTTGTGACATGCAGCCAGTACAATTTTGTGGGTAGACCAGATGATACCGGGTTACAGTTTCAATGAAAAACAGCCTAGAGGCGAGACATTATGACTGGAAATCAAGGGCAGGTTCCAGACAGAATTGCCTATATCTCCCTAGCTTTAGCAATGGTTAAACTTTACTGCACTCAACCAATGAAACTGCTGAAGGGAATCCGGGCTACTTCTAGCCCCGGTTCACAGATACAGAGTTAAAGCAAAGCAATAACAGCACATTTTTTGAAGAGCGCCCCCAATTTTCAAAATTTGATATTTTGCACAGTTATGTTGGTAATTGTCTAGAAAACTATACCTGCGAACGAGAATGCTTAAAAATGCGTAAGTTAATGTCCGTCCATGATGAAATAGTGCCACCTCAAGAAAGTGACCTCTAACTTGACTTGCTTGAACCAACAAAACAACTAATGGATGAGTGTAGACGCGCTATTTCCCGGTTATTTCATATTGGAAGGCTGTTTCCAACAGCCGTCGAATTATTATCGGAGATCTCCGATATTAATTTTTCTAATTACAAAATTCCTTTGTTTGCAACACATAGACATTTTCGAGCTTAACCATTCACAGGTATAGTCTACTATCCAGTTACCAATGCAACCGTGTAAAAATCTCAAAATTTTTGGAAAATTGGGGGCGCTCTTCAAAAAATGTGCTATTATTGCTTTAAGAATCAATCAGGATGAAAGTCATTGTCTCATCAACTATATTTTGTTGATCTGGGCACAGTGAAAATGAGCAGAAAGTCACATTTGTGCGTTTCAAGAACTGGCCGGTAGTCTACTCTCCCGACTTTTCTTCTAAAAAAAACCTGCCCTTTCCATTTTCCGTTTTGCATCGCAGGAGAATAAGAGTGTAAACAGGGGGAGTCCTATGTGTCAATTAAGAGGCTATAGATAATGAAACGATCTAAATGATGCACTAGGGATGGCTGGTTCTTTCGTTGAAACATGGATAGTCACAGCTGTGACCCCAATACAAATTGTCTCTGATTTTTAGAAAAAACAATTGTAAGAAATGGCAACCAGTTTTGACACCACAAACTGATATAAGTTATAACTCTGCAAAAAAATGAGAGAAATCAATTCCCCCCCAGGAATCTTGCCAGATAGGCCTACAAAAGGTCCTGATTTTGTATGTTATAGTGCCCTCTATGTACCCACTCCCCTAGAAAGATATGTTAAAACAAGAAAAATAATATTTGCCTGCAATGAAACTTCATAAAATTAACAGAGAATGTGCAGTGGAATGAAATAACCTAATTAGTTGTCAAAAACTGTGTTGCTGTTGATATTATTTTTAGGTTTTTCTTCTGATTTGATTGTAATAAACGGAGACTTCCTTGGCTTCCCAGGTGGCTCAGAGAAAGAAGGCAAGGCCCGGCATTCAGTCAATTATAAAGCTAATAAAAGTGACATTTCCGCTCCTTTCTCTTGCGAGATCACATATCATCATCCTTCATCAAGGGTCCAGCACTCTTGGTTTAAAAAAAATCTGTTTTACTTTATTTTGACATATCAAATGTGGCTGCTGCAATGTCATCTGAGAAGTTGAGAGTCATTATGACTTGGCCCACACAGGATCATAGACCACAGGGAAGGAATTGACCAACAAAGCTTTTTCTCTAACCCAAAAAAAAAACCAGCAAATTGAAAATAATCAATACAATTGTAATTCAGTGATGGTAATCATAGTGGTAAATTTTTTTTTTTTTACTGATAATTTGGTTCCCAAAAAAACTACAACAAAATTTCTTACCGGATGTATTTTTGCAAATGCCAGATGTATCTCCTAAGCAAGTCTACTGGCTCTAATAATACACAATACCAAACATTTACATGACAACAATGAATCGGTGTTGCCAACAAAAATTTTGGTTAGGCATGGAACCGGAGTGCAACAGGTAGCCTACTTTTTACACCTTTAAACAAAGATACCTTAAGGAAAAGGACACTCCATCTATATTTGTGTAATGGACACGGATGTCCATGGGGAGGACACCCCAAGTGTCTGGTAGGTAAAAGCACGACATGGCCTATTGGCTATGGCGCGAAGTTCAAAAAGTGTCATGCTATTTTTGTGGGGTTGCTTGGGAATAATTTACAACATTATACAATTTGCTCTTTTTTCAAATTCCTCAAAGACCAAGGAAGACCATATGTTTATTTTGGTGGTGATTTGCCTTAGCGATTATAGGGACTAAAAATCGACAGGCCTCGGCCCTTTGTCCCCCCCCCCGACTCCCCAAAAAAAATGTGTGTTTACATTCCTGGTAGGTAATTAGCTTGACATAGAAGCCTAAATCGTTTGCCGTACCAAATAGGGGGAGTGTCCCCATCTTCGCTCAAGAGGATTACTTTGCTAATAACCATTGGTTTCATTGTTATAATGTCACTTGAGAGCATTTTTTGACATTCAAAAGTAGTCCCAATTGGGCAGGTAATGCATGGTGTTTGGCAACACTGAAATGAATATTCGTTAGTCCCTGGGTCCCTGGTCGTGCTAGGTTATCAAAGTGTTTTGAAGAGCAGACTCAAAATGTCTGAATAGACAAAGATGTGGACATTTTCTGAGATAACCTAGATGCCTATCAAAACCAGGGCCCACACATTGAACATTGATTTCAACATCACACATATCTATGAGATCATCACATCTGCCTATACTGTATGCCTATAGTGGGAAATTTGTAAAAGTTTTCACTTTGTCAGTTGATGTTGCTTTGCAAAATGTTTATGAGCTAATCGTTCAAGCAGTGGTTTGAAACTGAATTGCCGAAAAAAATGCCAAAGTTAATACCGCAGCATTGAGGATACAATGTGTATTCCCGGAATATTTTTTATGTATTCTTTGTCGAAAAAGTCCAAATTTCCTCAAATGGTCAAATTTCCCTGGGAAGGAGCGTTTTCCACGATTCCCCACTTTTTCCACAATGACTGCTAGAATATCTTCCAATACAAGTTGTGGAAATTTATGAGCCTCTAAAATTGGCGAAAGTCTCGTAGTCCACGAACTTGTTTTCTTGAAATATAGTTTTTTCCAGAAAATCCAGTCATAAAGAGTGGTACAATATGTCTTAGAAGAATTTGTCCAAACCTACTCAAAGACCATCAAATGGTTTTGCCTAAATTTTTCTCAAATTTTAGGCATTTTGAAAGGTTTTTTACAATCAAAAATTAAATTTTATTAAGCAATGCCAAAAGTTTAGGATACTATATTCTTTGCAACACCTGGGCCTTAATGTTGTGCTCCAAGCTATGGCTTAAGTCCCAAACCATAACCCTAATCTTAACATATTCTGACACGTCATTATCCCCATCTTTGGTAAATCTTGTGAATAAAAAATCACACATTTACCTTTCCATAGGTTGGTAATCCTTCAAGAAGTGGTTCATTGGTGTTGCTCTGCGGTTCCATCTGCAAAGTCGTTGACACCCAGGCTCGTCTTGGATATCTGACCTGCATAAATAAAGCAGATTGTCAACGTCAGCGATGTGAGGTCTAATCTTTCAACACCCACTTCTTCAAATTTCAAGCACTTTGACAAAGAATTTTCCACATACATGGACACAAGGCATGCATGCGATGTCACACACATGCCACAAACCTCCATAGACACCACAAAAGAATGCACAAGCCTTTAAACCGTTTAAAGATCAACAAAATTGGAACAATGCCATGCCATTTTGATGTGAGCTAGTGACAATATGAAATATTGTTGGAAGGTGAGAACAGAATTGGGCAATTTAGATATTTCAGAAAACTCATCACAATATAGTTTGTTCGATCTCAGTTGATGGGGAGGTCACTGCGCGTGTTTAGGTTTGCACACCTAAAACAAACCACGTTGACCTTGGAATTGCAGCATTTACACACAAGAACACTCGAAACGCAATATCGAATGCAGAGTCGCGTCAAGACGTCACCCTCAAACTCGCGAGCGAACAAACTATAGAAAGAAGTTCCTGGCTCTCATAGCCCGACATTTGATTATTGCAGAGTGGTAGACCTGGTGTAAAATGTTGAGCTGTAAAAATGGACTATGGCTTTGCTTTGAAACTCCTTAGATTTATTTCCTCAGCTAAGGATGGATAAAAAGGCTTTCCACACTAAGCGTTTGATCACTGTTTTAAAAGACTAATGCAACTGCTTTCTGGATACCAGACGCACATCCGCAATAGCACCTTAGTTTTGTTGTAAAAGCTTTCCTAAGGACCGATTTAACAAGTTGTTTTTTTTGTGAAATACTACTTTCAAAGGCTTTTGATTTACGACAGTGGTTGTCGCTGAATGTTTAATGCTGAGGTATATAACTGCCTTTTCAGTGATGTGCCTTGTCATCTTAGTTTGTTTCACATAAAAATTGTACGTTTTCCATCATAAAATTTTCGGAGTCAATCAAAAAATTCAACATGGCGAATAGTGTCTTACTAGGGTGCATATAGCAGACGTGCGACTGTGTGCGCCACCGTTATTTGAAGAGGCACAACAGTGATGTGTGTGTTAAAGTTGGCAAAGTAATATAATGAATTTGGTGGCTGATTAGAAGTCTACAGATGGTGATCAATGGCTAAGGTCAATCAACTTTATTTCAATATCATCACATAAATCTTACAAAAGACACAAAAGACAATGATATTGAGGAGATGATCGAGAGGCCAATAAGGCCAGATGTGATCATCTCCTAAACCTAAGTTTCATACAAACCAAACAAAAGACACACATACACAAAACAAGACATGCCCCAACAAAACTCATTCATATTCAGCTATAAGTAGAGATTTGAAATGATTTCTAAAACACTTGATATTTTTACACGTCTTGGTATTATTGTCCAAAGAATTCCATAATTTTGGTTCAGAATTTCTCACAGCGCGATCGGAAAACATTTTCTTATTATTATTAATACTATAGTTGTGGGCATTTCTTGTATGGTATTTATGTATTTGGGCATGTTTTACAAAGTACTTCTTTAAAGGCTTTGGTAATTGGCTAGTATAGTGTTTATACATAAACACTGCAAGTTCCAGCTTATATGTATCAAAGATGTTCAACAAATTGAATTTTGAAAATAATGGCCCAGTATGGCATCTATAATGACTATTTGAAATCGTCCTTACAGCCCATTTTTGCAACTTAAATATTTTATCTAAATAGATTTTATTAGAACTACCCCATATTAAG
>JAMKCH010015880.1:0-49192 GCA_023653785.1 Ophioderma brevispina
GTTTCGTTTAGAGTTCGGCCTAACCCTATGCCAACATTGCCTAGGTGTAAAAACAACAACTTATATTTTATTAATAAATGGGTGCTTTAAAGGGCCTTAATTTGGATTTTTACAATTCTGTAAAAAGCAGGAAAACTGATATTATTATTTTCATTGTCCGACTTCCTCCTCTTATTGCACGATCATGACCTCATCACGTAAAGTATTTTATCAGACTTAAAAAGCACCGTGCCTATTGCATATTGCTACTAATCCCCCCTTGCCCATGTCCAATCACTTCCTACTACTGTGTTTGTTTAATCTGATGATATATTCTAATCCAACTTGCACTTGTCAATCAACTCCTACTAACAACAAGCTTCAGATCAATTCCACGAATGCTTTTCAATTGTGTGAAAAAGCATGCCCGCATACATGCAAATTCGTTGTAGGTATTGTCCCATCTGCATCTGGATTGCCACCATGGGCCTCTTGCTGGTTTTTCTCCCTGTTTTTACACGAATGAACCTCAAATTGTTTTCAAGCTGGAAGTTGCATTTCCATAAGGTTCCCATGTCATTATTTTTCGAATATTTTTTGTGCCATTCAGACCCTTTAAGTTCCTAATGATCAAATTAAAAATCATCAATCACATCGATTTCAGAATTAAGAGAAAGATTCATATTAGAAAATAAATAAAAAAATAATTACAAAAAGCCTGTTACGAGACGCGAACCCCCAAAACACTCACATTTAACGGCGTTATTCTACTAACGCCTACGAGGAAATGTATAGGTGTGCTGATGGGTTTGAATATTATTTATTAAGTGCTTCAATCAACTCGATCCCTCCTTCGATAAGAGCCCGATGGGGCCACTTGGATTGCGGCAAAGGTGTAATATGATGGCGTGAGACCTTATGACTTTCAAATGCACCCGTAAACACTATTTTCACCGCAACAAACAATCTAAAACATACCCTAAACAAGTTATTTTTATCTGTTTATGACACCATCAGCAAGTACGGGCAAGTCATTGAAAACGTAAATATACCTGTTATGTTTTGCTTTGCTTATTCCCAAGTTCCGATTACACCCTTTGGATATTTTGAAATCCCTGCTTATGATAATATAAACCTTGAAAATTCAGGGTTAGAAAAAACCATACGCCTTTTTCTCGTATTTTGCTGTTTTTGACACCCTAAACGATTGTACGGGCGCGCGCTTATACAATCGCCCTTGTTAGGGAAAAAAGAACACCCTTTTTTACGTTAACGGCGGCGTTTTGCTTTTTCGACGCATCATATCCACCTTTGAATACAGTGGCCCCCGGGATAAGAGAATATAATTTCATCTACACATACCTTGGTTCCTAGTTACTATTTTACATATGGACCCGGCTCGATCCAAAACAAAGTGCTCAAATGTATAAAGACTAGTTGAAGTTTCAGCGTGTCAAAAAGAAAATTTTGAGACGAGAAAAGTCGCAATTTGACTTGTTTAACAATTTAAGCGTATTCTGGGTACTTTGTTCAATTTTAACGGAATCCCATTCATGACTGCTGCAACCAGAGAAGACGCAAACTACTCTCGTTCATTAACTGTAACTTGGGATGTGCGGTGAGGGGGGGGGGGCGATCATGTTAATGTGCCCTGGGAAATTAATAACCCGTTTTAGTTACTTACTATAGAATAGCTACTCATATGTTTACCTCTTCAGCCCGCTCTCTATTTTTTTACTTCCCTATTAACCGACCTACCTTATTTGTCCTCTATTATGAACCCTCATAGAATGACCCTTAAATGTTTCTTTGTTTCGTTCACGATTCCTTTAGACCTTTCTGGGTTCGTTGGATAACCCTCAGAGGGTTTCCATATAGAGGACAGGTGTTTTAAACCCTTTCAGCAGCTTTTTCAGTTTTTTTTTTTCTTGAGTAGGCCTCCGAAGGTGACAGCGCTGTTGTTCTACCAATGAACTATTCCGAGTGTTCCTAGACTAGTGTAGTTATTCCCGACTTGATGCAACTCGGGCCTTAGTTTTTAGAAATCGGACACCAATGTTTAAATATTTGACACACGGACGTTTTAGAGCCTTCGAACATGTATAATATTAACATAAGTAAAGGCACGAATGTGTCTAGAAAAGCGTTTAATCGCGGAAAAAGAGTGTTTCCAGTGTACCACAGAACCAAGCGAAAGTTTGGGGCCATTCATCACCAGTCCTACTTTTGCCACTGCAAACCAGGCCCGACCTCTAAATGATGTACATTTTAATGTAACAAAAAATGATATGCCAGGTGTTAAAAATAGTCTCCGTTGCTAGTAATTATCTCACCATTTAGTGAAGCAAGATGTCATCATAGGAAATTTTCAACATTGGGAGGCCCAAACATCAATAAAATGTTAAATTTAAAAAAACGTTATGCCTATGCCCTGATGCCCGTTCAAAAGGCCTACGTGTACGTGGTCCTTTATTTAATCATTACCATGTTTACCGGTATTTGTACGGTCTAAGCATTGTAAGTGGTGAATGCCGCTACGAGACGAGAAGTTTTCTTAGGATTTCTTATAAAGTAATCTAACTAACATAATCAGCTTACTTGAACAGTAAATCCAAATTACGTACAATATGATTAGAAGGGATGACCTGATTAATCATACTTACCGAATTGAAGTTCTAGTTCGGTATAAATTGGGATTAAGTAGATACACGTTCAACCACACCACAGACCATGCACTAAACATCCATACTATCTCGAATCCTTCGTACAAACGACATATTATGTCGTAAAAACGAGACATTATGTCGTAAAACGAGATATTATCCCTCGTACAAACGAGATAGTATGTCGTATAAACGAGATATTATCTCATCCAAACGATATAGTAACTCGTTCACACGAGATATTAATCTCGTACAAACTATATAATAACTCGTACAAACCAGATAGTAACTCGTACAAACGATACAGTATCTCGTTCCAAACGAGATAATAGCTCGTTCAAACGAGATAAGAACTCGTACAACGAGCTAAGAGACTCTTGCAAACGAGATAGCATCTCATTCAAACGAAATAATAACTCGTACAAACGAGATAATAAATCGTACAAACCGATATAGTAACTCGTTCAACTAGATATTTCTTCGTACAAACGAGATAATACTCGTACAAACGGATAGTAACTCGTCAAAACGAATAGTATCGATCTCAAACGAGATAGTAACTCCTTCAAACGAGATAGTATCTCGTTCAAACGAGATAGTAACTCGTACAAACGAGATAGTAACTCTTTCAGCGACGAGATAGTAACTCCGTTCAAGAACGAGATATGTAACTCGTTATCAAAAAACGAGATATTATCTCGTTCGAACGAATAATAGCTCGTTCAAACAAACGAGATAATAACCGTCAAACGAGATATAACTTCGTGGCAACCAGATAGCATATCATCCAAACGAGATATTATCTCATCCAAACGATAAATTAACTCGTTCAAACCGATATCTTAGTCCGTACAAACGCGATAATACCTCGTACAAACGAGATAGTAACTCGTACAAAAACGAGATAGTATCTCGTTCAAATGAGATAATATCTCGTTCAAAACGAGATAATAACTCGTACAAACTAGATAGTAACTCGTGCAAACGAGATAGCATCTCATTCAAACGAGCTAATAACTCGTACAAACGGATATATACTCGTACCAACAGAAAGTAACTCGTTCAAACGATATAGAACACTCGTTCAAACGAGATAGTATCTCGTTCAAACGAGATAGAAACTCGTACAAACGATAGTAAATCGTCAAAAGAGATATTATCTCTTACAAACAGATAATAAGTCGTACAAACGAGATAGTAACTCGGACAAACGAGATAGTAGCTCGTTCAAACGAGATATGTAATACTTCAAACGGATAGTATCTCGTTCAACAACGATATATTATCTCGTTCAACGAGATAGTAACTTCGTACAAACGAGATAGTAACTCCTTCAAACGAGATAGTAACTCGTGCAAACGAGATAGCATCTCATACAAACGAGATCGAACTCGTACAACACGAGATAAAACTCTTAAAACGAGATAGTAACTCGTTCAACGAGATATTATCTCGTACACACGAGATAATAACTCTGACAAACGAAAGTACCTCGTACAAACGAATAAGTAATCTCGTTCAACGAGATAGTATCTCGTTCAACGAGTTATTATCTCGTTCAAACGAGATATTATCTCGTTCAAACGAGATAGTTAAACTCGTACAAACGAAGATAGTAACTCGTTCAACAACGAGATAGTAACTCGTTCCAATGAGATAGTATCTCGTTCAAACGAATAAAAAAATATTTTCCCATGACCCCTTACACGGGCTCCGTAAATTATATACCCTTGTGAAATTAGATATATTCCCTAGGAATAGTCCCGGGATTGTGGTTCCTAGGAATAGTCGTCCTTCGGACCACTGGCCCAAGAATAGCAGCCCTGTTTTTGTGGCCTCCAGCTATAGCGGCAGGACCACTTAGCAATCCGTCTGCGTGTGTATGAGTATGTTGTTTTGTGTGTGTGTGTCAATTGACCTCAATTGGAAAAGTTTAACTTCAATTGGACCCAAACTTCTGTCATAGATGCAAATGGGATCCCTCATATTTTGATGCGTTTCAAAGGTCATGTTAAAGGTCATTTTGAGTTCAATTGGAAAATGGGCTAAAAATGTAAAATTGATCTAAATTGAAAACTTGAACTTCAATTGGAACCAACTTTTGTCATAGGTGCACCATGCTATCCCTCATATGATGAGAATCACAGGTCACGTGCCAGGGTCAAAGGTCATGGGGCTGCCCACAGCTTCTTTCTTTGAAATAGCAGCGCGAAAGCCGAGACACGCGCTAAATTCTTAGTTTATTTTTAAGATATAGTCCGTATAGCATATTAAACATCTCTCAAATTTTCATTGTGTAACTCTTCCTTCCATAGTATTTACACCCTTAATGGACATTTGTCCAACACATGGCAATTGTCCATAATTTACCGCCTTATTTTCCAAACACATGCCTCAAAACTTGGACTTTCGCTTATTTTCTCTAGAAAATACTCCATTTTGCCGATTCGTGGCTTTTATGACGTCTTGTGACGCCATAAAAGGCATGTTTTGTATTATTTTGGTACAATGAAAAAAAGACGATAACCATCCACTGGTATAAAAATCATAAGCATCGAAATCCCAAGGCCCGGTCCACCCTACCACTTGTAAACATGTTTAAAAAAAGGCTTTGGTAAGACGAGTATTAAGGTTCTTCACGAACCAAAACGAGTTATTTATCTGCTGTATAGCACATTTTATGGTTCTGTTAGAAACCTTTTGGGTTCTCAGATTCTTATGAACCATTTTTTGGATTCATTCTTGATGTTCCATATAGGACCGCCAGGGGAAAACGCTAAGTCACATTTTTTTTCTTAGAATGTAGCAACAGCAACAGTAAAACTATTTTGAACTGATCAACATTAAAAATCGTGGCCTATTTTGTTTACAGTTTAATTTGTTATGCGCAGCCATTTAATAGTTATTTATAATAATATTAAGGCGTTTGGGAAACTCACTTCCCAACCGTGCCAATTTTGAGTTGGTTTTATTTTATTTTTCATTTATTTCTTTATTTATTTCCTTATTCATATCATACTGTCACTGACTAGTAATAAATGAGTGAAATCTTGTTAGAATTCCTAAGATTCCCCGGACTTGAACACAAATTCCTAAGAACCAGTAGTTTACCACACATGGACAATAGTTTCCTACGAATAATCTTCCGGCCCTCGTCGGACTTGGCACATAACTCCAAGGATCGATATCTACCTTGAAACCTGGACAATAGTTCCCCAAGACTTATAGTTTTCACCTCTGAATTGGATACTAATTCCTAAGTAACTGGAGTCCATGTTGGACATGGACATTATTCCCAAGGCATATTCCACCTCTGCGCTGTCAGGCATCATTTCTAGACTAATAGTCCCACACACACCCATCTTTCGGATTTAGAAACTAATCCTTTGGAGATGGACACTGCTTTCGACATGTGCCCTCAGTCCATGTGTGTTTTGTACTCTCCATAAAGGATACCATCTACACACCTTTAAAAAAAAAAACTTCATCAGCTTGGCTGAATTGGAGATACCAGATTGCCATAATTGGTATAGTTTTATTGACTTCATTCAAGCTGGTCCTTTGCTGTACGGAATGTCTTGCTGTGGCAACATAGGACCTATTGTACCTGAAAGCCCGACCTCTTTGAGTTGTTACCGTCTTGTGCAGATAGATTTGTGTTTATCCTTCCTCATTGACGGTCCATATATTCCTTCTTTTTGACGTTTAGACTAATGGTTATTAGACCAACTGGTCATTACGAAATTGGTTTTGACAAAATGGGTTTAGACTAAAATGGGTAATTAGACCAACTGATCATTAGAAGAATATCGAATGGGCTTGACCAAAATGATTTAACTAACTGGTAATTAGACACTGATCATTAGCACGAAATGGGTTTAGACAAAATTGGTTTAGACCAATGGTTATTATAACAACTGGTTATTAGACTAAAATGGGGTAATAGCCAAATGATATTAGACTAAGTGAAATTGACCTATTGGATTATTAGCCCTAAATGGTGTTTAGACAAAAGGCAATTAGACCATCTGGTCATTAGATCAAGTGACAATAGCCTAAGTGGTTATTAGACTAGTTGCACTTAGACATCTGATTTTAGATTAGACGAAACGTTTTTAGACCAAGTGGTTATTCGACGAAATGGAATTAGAACGAAGTTATGATAGCAGACCGTTGATAACGGAATTCCATGGGACTTGTAGCACTGGAACGGGCTATGGAATTTTCACACCCACCTATATATATATATGTACTAAAATAACAATTAAAGTCGTCTGAGAACCATCATATCAACATATCAACAGTCAATAATCAGGTTTTTATTCAACCCTGCAAAAAGTTCTTTGTTCTCACTTTCACAAGCAAAATTCCTACTACTCATGCTGCACATGAAGCTAAACTAATAATCTGCTTTAAAATCAACAGACACATGACCAATACAGATCAACTTTCATGTCTAACTAGATTTAAACAACTTGGCAATTAGCCCACATTTAACAGCTCAATTCAATTGGTATCATTCTTTTCCTGCAAATCTTTCATTAGCCATGTTTTCATTTTCTACTTTGCTTCCAAAACCCTTTCCCCCATTGTTGTTCACATTGATCTCTTCTTGTAGTACTATCCGAATGTGCCGTGTGAAAAGTACTCATAGTTCCGGCAGGTATCATAGTCCGGGCTCATAGACGACAACGGAACAAAGCGTGAAGCTAAGGTTGCGTGAAAGTCAACTGAATCGAATTGCCCTATTGTTCACCATGTCCCGACTGTGAGCCGAGGATTATATCTCCTGCCACACCGCATTAGTCCCACCGCTGTCTTAAAGCGGCACTGGCACATTTTCAACTAACTATGAAATTTCTTTCTTTCAATTTGCTCTCAAATGATAGTCTAATGCCATTGGAAGAACAGAGATATATTTTACCATAACAATAACATACCCAAAAACAATAGGCATTGATATGAGGATTAAAGAGCAGCCAGGAATTTGTAGGCCACTTTAAGTTTTCTATAACTTTAAAAATCAACAAATGTGTATATTACATGAATATTTTGTACTCTGTACTCCTGATATTAAAACCACAAAGGTTATAGACCGATCAAACAGTGCGCATAGCGTGGAAACATGCATACGACTGCGGTTCTTGTGTTAAACGCCAGTTTTCGTCGGCTGCTCTGAAATTAACGTCGCCTGCGACGTTAAAATCAGAAAAATCGTTCTGTTTACCATAGAAGCTGATTTTTGGTCGTAGTCCATTTTCGGAGGGGAGGGCTTTTTTGTATATAAAAGCCTTACAACAACCATGCAAAAATTAAGTATTAGAGGTTAACAACCTCCAGCCTTCAGTGCTGTGTGAAGTTGATGCTGACCTTAAAACGTGAGGTTTGTACACTGAAGTGTCAATCCCCGCCTCCCCATTGTGGTCTTATCCAGTTTCCTATTGTAGCACCGCAGCTACCACCTTGTTGTGAGGTCTCATGTATACTTATCCAACAATTTCGATTCACCAAGACGTCCGCGCTGTTCTCTTGATTGTATTACAACTACTGTCAGTACAGAACACAGAGACCTCGATCACGGGGTAAGCTCGTAGCTCAATAGGTGGTGGATTATAACCTGTCCTGCTTTGCTTCAAGTCGGACATCCACAACCCCGAAAACGAATGCCATCAAAATTGGTGTGGGCCTCCTTCCCGCTCATGTGCTTCACAACAACCTTGGTGTTTTTATCACTTTCCCCCCCCCCTTGTTTTGCTTGTCTGTTACCGGTGTCTTCGACACCTTTTTGTTCTTTGTCTCCCTTTGCCATACTAACCTCAGGATTTTATGGGTTTTTTTAGTATAAAAAACCCGCAAAATTAGCAAATGTTTCGAATATTTTGCTAAGCCCAACTCAACTCAACGGCAGTCCGGCTATTTCAAAAGACGATCGCAATCTGGTTAACGCATGCGCGATCGCCTCCCAACGAATTTCAGTATCACACCAAGGGCAGATATAATTCCTTTTTAACACCAGCAGGCGGTGGCGGCCAACTTCAGTCATCGCGCCAAACTGCCGACCGAGTCATTGCGAGCCTGAACAGTGACCGAAAGTTGAAGTCACTGTAAACTTGTTTAAATCGATCAGTGATTGGACCAGTGGTGAATTCCCCGAATGGAGCCGCGGCCCGTCCTAATTGCCTTGCTTTATCGCGGTGGCATATTGGTGCTGCTAAAATATCATCAATCTTTTTAAAGACCGACATGAGAAGATGGCTACATGCAAGTCCAACGAATCATTCTACGGTGGGCATGGCCCTGCTAGGCTACAGTGGCGATCCAGAATTTGAAAAATGTCAAGATCCGGGGGGCTGCAAAGGCTGTGGCTGGTCCGAATAGCCTCAAAATGGGCTGATTTGCAAGAATTTTGCAAATACCGCGGGCGCGCGCCCCCTCACGCCCCCTCCCTGGAATCGCGCGCCTGGGCTACCTGGTACATGGTCCCGCAGCCCCGTCCGCAGCTATAAATACCGATTACCCTGCATCGAGCATGAGGCCAAGCAAGCCTCGTTCAAAATGGATCCGTTTGTAACGTTATTCATACAAAAAAAAAATACACGGAGTTGTTCTTCCACTCAACGGATTTTGAGTGGAAAAATATTTGTATTTTCGACTTTAGAATATTGTTCAAGTTTTTTCTTCGGGATTACGTGCTAACCTATGGGAACGGCAAAACAACGCTATCGGCAGCCCCCCCCTCCCCCCCCCCCCCCCCCCCCCGTTTACCAATATTTTTGTGCTCAAGGGAGATGCCCGATTTAAGTTCATGAAGTTTTCATCTTGATTGATTGGCCTTCACTCCAAAACCCCAAACTCTGTAAGTTTCGCGCCGTTATTGCAAAACCGTTTTGATGTGAGAGGCTAAAATGTGATTTTGTAAGCCCCTATAGATTGCTGTGTAAATTAAGATTGTCGACCAAAATGGGGCACATTTTCCTCATACTTACAAACCAAACACCTCTGGCTCTAAGATTTCACAGGGTAAATGAGAAAAATATTAGCTTTCTTCTGAATACCACAATATTGACACTTCCGTAAATCTGGGGCTTCGGGAACGAGGGCTATTAGCGTCGGGCCATGGACCTTTCAGAATCTCTCGTTCACATTTAATACCTTCATTTTTTCCGTAACACAACTATCCATTCCCTATCCATCCCATGAAAGGGTAATGCATCATTGATGCCTGTGACCCCAATTAACCTAATAGAAGCACCACAGTACAGAAAATTGTCAATACACCTAATGTTTTAAGAATTACATTCGTCTTAACCATCTCGCATTGACAACAGTTATAAATAGAACCACAAATTGTCCAAAATATACACCTACTGCTCTAAAACTCACTTCTTGGGCAGCCATTTTGGATTTTTGAGCATAAGGCATCTATTTTGGACTTTGGACAATTGGCACATGACAATCCAGATATGTTTCCTCGCATATAAGTATGGTAGCCCGGAGTACATAGCGTATCTAAGTGTTCCTACTGTCTGTTTCAATTAACTTCGATGTCCGGTTTTTTATTAATTCAAAAAATACGCACTTCGAAATAAATCACGAAAAGAAAGTGTTTGGGTATCTTTGGACCTCAGACGTTTTTACATGACAAAAGGAAATGGGCCACATTTTAACCTTCAATCTATTGAAATCTGGTAGTTCACCCGCTCGTTTTTGAAAATGATCAAATAAAGGTGGGTACCATAGTAATTACGTTTTTTTTGGAAGGTTCTATTGATTCCACTTTGTAGGTATAACAGTTGTCGTCGGAGGAGATGATTCACGATCAATATCATCCGCCACTTGTTGGATGAATAATGCGCAACGTTGTTCAACAGATCAAATTCCTACCCGTTGTTATTGCACTGATTTTCGCCATACAAAAGAGATTACATTCAAGGAGTCACACTGCATTAATTGAATGGACGGCACGTCTGCAATACAGGAGAGCTGTATGATCTTTTGTTCCTAACCAAATGAATAAAACAGACGACCTCTATTAAAAGTATCGTATTTCAACGATGCATTTATATACCCTGCTGTCAAACACCTGAAATCAAGCAAGGTCTCGAGTCAATAATGTTCGTAAACGTTACTTTTGAAGCGCCCCTAATTCATGAATGGGCCTGCCATCAAAGTTTCAGAGTCAACAGTCCAATATTTCCCTGGACCCATTTGTTGCCGTTTGCCAATCAAATCCGTGTAAATTGAATAAAAATCCAAAGAAGAATATGTTTTTCAAGTTGGAACTCAATGATCTTGCTGGGTCCAATGATTAATACAATTTTTCTTTCGTATTTTTTTTCCAAAGACTTAATTTTTTGAAATAATTAATAAAACCGGACATCCAAGTTAATTGAACAGACAATACAGAAAACAAGATTCACAAAAACGACTCCCATCGCTAATATTCAAAATTTCAATCCCAACAAAAGATCAGCCCGTAAATTGACTCGCACCTCGTACATTCTCAACACAACCAGACATAGCACGCCCAGCTAGTAGACAAATTAGAGCATGGCGGGCGCCTGGATTGGCAATCAATTGAATCATAGGTTGATAAAAAAGACGGCATTTGGAAATTAAACAAATAGCAGCCATTTTTAATGTGGGCAAATTTTTATTGATCACCTTGAGTTCCAATTAATATAAATAAATATCACACCAACAAAAGCCAAAATGTTGTCCCATAATACCAATGTTGACGAAATTTGGGGCAAATTTAATTTTTTACATAGAGCAGCAATTTCAGAATTCAATATTTTGACGTATGGCAGCCATTTCGGAAGCTGCCTTAATCTCCTCAAAATGCCAAAAACCTTATAGAAACCCAAAATTTCCCAAATCGGTCATTATACACAAATCTCACTTAAGAAAACCCAAAATTGCCCAATCGGTCCATTAATAACCACACAACCAACCAACTCCCTAAAACTCACTATTTTGGTCAGGAGCCATTTTGACTTTGGGCATAAGGCCGCTATTTTGGATTTTGAAAGCTGGCTTCAATCACTTATGTCTTGCCTGAAAAACCTCTAATAAACGGCCCCTGGTAAACTGTGACGCGAAGCAAAGTTAAAACTGCGAAGCGAAGCAGCGAACTAATCTCTACAACTCCAAACAACTGTTGTCCATTATAATCATTCTTTAAGTATAACCCCATAGTCATGACTAGACCTCAGCGCAGGCCTTTTCTTTCCTTTCTAAGGTCTGCTTGACTATAGCATCATTGAATGTGGAGGTTTTTTTTTTCCAGTGCAAAAAGTACCATCATTTCTGATTTTTAAACATCTCTCCATTGCGATGTCCTGTCTGCAGGAAACCCACAGAGGAATCAATAACCACCGCCCATACAGATGGTCCGTGCCACCGGAGAGAACCACATCGACAATACGGAAGTGCTATATTTTGTGAGAACAGGCACCAAAGTAGAAGCAATCTCAATGTCTGATGATAACAGCATCGAAGTCCTCACCATTGAGCTTAGCTCTGTCATAGTTTACAATCTGTCTACAAACCTCCATCATTAACTTCGAGCACTCTCCGACTCAACCCTGGATTCATCCACCAAACCTCACTTTTTTCATTGCGACTTCCAAACAGCCATAGTACCCAATTGGGGCTACAATGACACCTAACAAAGAAAGACGGCAAGCTGTCGAAGCATGATAGCGTCAACATTAAACGCTCCTTCAATATTCTAAGCTGGCCGCCACATCATTTCAAAGTGCACGTTGGAAGAAAGGTTACAAACCCTGATCTAGCTATTGTTAGCTAGCAAAAACATCTCTACCCTTTGTAGCAAGATTGTTATGAATCCTGTTCCACTAAGTCAACATCAACCAATCGGTAATCCAAGTCAACCTGCAGTAGACCAAACAAGTGCCCTTTAAGGGCGGCCGCTTTAACTACAGAAAGCAGACTGGGAAGGATTCACTGATAACCTAAATCAGAACGTGAAGAAGATTGCTCCAAAACCCCATAATATGACAAATTTTGCCCAACTAGGAACAAGACTGCCCGGAGAATCATACGCTGTAGACGGAATATATACCAGGCCTTTCCAGGAATGTGCTAGAGAATATCAAGAGTTCTCACCATGTTTGAAGCTGTTCCTTTTTCTCGGCTAAACAACTGCTAAAGGTGAGGGTTTCGGAAAGGATCTCCCCCAGAAAAGATCAAAACGGCAACCCCCAAAACAACAAGAAATTCCTGGTCTATATATAAACCTCCGAAAGCTCCGGAGGGGATCCAAAGAACCTCCCCAGCAGCAAAATTCACATGCACCCAACCACGTTTGCCCACCAACTGCTTTTAATGGCAAGGTGGCAGCATACAGAGAAACCCACCCCAGAAGATCAAACTAGACCACAAGAGGTTGGTGGACCCTGGTTAATCATCACCACCCCTTCAACATGGACGAATTGGAAGCGATATTGCTAAACTCTGTCAACCAGGAAAAGCAGTAGGCTTGACAACAATCATCGCAAAATCTTGGCCAAGTATCAAAGGAATGGCTTTTGAGCTCTATACAATTGGCTGCCTAATTTCCCCCATGTTCCCCATCTGGGAGGAAAGCACATGTTCTGGCACTCCTAAAAAAAGCATGGGAAAATCCCTCCAACAACTCCCAAGCCCAAGAGCTTACAGACCTTATCACTCCTCAGCTACACCTACAAGCGCTTTGAACGCCTCCTGCTCAATCGTACGCACCTGTGATAGACGACGAACACCTCATACCAAACAAGCAGGTTCCGGCCAGGCAATCAACAACACGCAAGTCCTCAACCTAACTCAACACATTATGGTTTCGAGAAGGGTATGAGAACCGGAGCTGGTTCGTCACCTATCAGCAATAAACACTGTTACTCCAGATGCCTACTCCATAAGATCCTGTAAATTACACAAGGACATCCGCTTGACTGGCTTATCCGAGGCTTGCGCAACCATGATGTTCTTTGTTCGCTAGGAGCGAAGAGAGCCGATGGCGTAGGCTCAAGAATAGTTTACCGCAAGGATAGTGCTCGCTCCTCTCCTGTTCAACATAGATACCAACGACCAACCTATTGGAGTGCATGAACCTGCCGTTTTATTTATGCAGACGATCTTGGAATTAGCACACAAATGCCGACTTCACCGTTGTTGAAGAGAGCCTCTCCAAAGCGTTGGATGAACTCACTCCTTATTATGAGCAACCACCTACGTTGCAAAATCCATCTAAGACCCAGGTGTGTGTTTTCCATCTACGCACCGGGAGCAAACGTCAGCTTCAAGTTACCTGTCGGGAACTCCCCTGATCACTGTGATAATCCTGTCTACTAGGAGTTACCTTGGACCGCACACCTCTCTTATAGACCCACATCGATAAGACAAGAGTAAAGTTGTTCACCGCCATTCATTGGAACAAACTCACTGGCCACGATGGGGTGCTCGCCCACTACCCTAAGATCGCCGGCACCTGCCCTGTGCTAATCATGGCAGAGTATCCTGACACTGTAGGGGAATCAACCCTGCCAAGAAGCTTGATCAGCGTTAAATGCCTCCTGCCTTCTTTTATCATAGGATGTCTCCGTCCAACACCAACGGAAAACTTGGGGGTCGAGCGAGTGCCTATCATGACTTGCTCCACCAGACAATCCGTCGTAGCGTAGTCGATCATGCAAGAGCGTAGCTGCCAAGCATCCAATTGTAAGCACCCTATGTCTGTACAGATACCTGCTGCTGGACCAGCCCACCTCTTGGTCTGCCCACTGCTGGAGGCACCAATGCAAACAAGGACCTTGTGGAATTCATGAAGCAGCCAGACTTGGACCCCAAATCCTCTGGCTGGATCATATTGAGACCACCGTGTTTTGGACACGATAAGAAGAAGACGCTATAAATAGATACCAAAAACCCAAACTTGGTGAATGGACCAAAGTTGGACCTTTTCCCCTCTCCATCCCTGGGGTCCCCCTGGGAGACCACTTTGGGCACATTTTTTTTTAAATCTGCAAAGTACCATCATATTCATCAGAAAAAATCATTCTGACACTTTCAAACAGAAATGAACACCATTTCCTATTGACGTGGCCATGGACCCGACTCCATATACACCCACACAACCCCACCACACCATGGATGCGATCAGGAAGTTTTCCAAACCTGTCACATGGTGGGAATTTTTATATTTTGAGTTTTTATTTCCCTGTCATAGTTTGATATTAAGTTTCCGTAACTGTTGACTTCTTTCCTTCTTTTGATACGTTCAAAGTTACCGACCCCTCAGACAATCTGACAAAAATTATACATGTAACAGATTTAACTATTTTTCCTTATTTTTTAAAAACGGTCCTGTGGCGACATGTGGCAGGTTTCCCGCTCAAATCACATATGTGCACTTTTCACAACTATATTTGGAACCACCAATTCTCACATGCCTGCGACATCCGTGCAGTTCTATGCCTATGAAGACATAACGCCATGGTACTCCTTACACATATACAAAACATCCCCGAAACCAGTCTGGAGCACTTAATTAACAGTCTCTCCCCCCGCCCCGCACTTCCGCTAACAGACATTGCAGGTAATTATGTAGGCTAACTACTCTGCATATACCTATCTACTCATACAATTGTTGTCTATAGTCATGAATTCCAGCACTCACTTCTTATCTACGTGATCATTGAACCACAACAGGTTGCATCACGATCGTAATCAGGTCCGCATTGCTCTGGAAAATCAACGTCCTGCATGATGTTCTTGTATTTGTTTGTTGTTGTTTTTTTTAAAAAACTTTTAAGGGACTCTTTTTAGTTGGTAATACTCTTTTTTATTTCTATGGACGAGTGATGCGGGAGGACAAGAGTCAATATGTTGGATCCGGGGGGGGGGGGGGGGGTGGGGGGGGGGGGACACTCAACTTTTTTCAGGTAGGGATGTGCGGCACCGATTTCCGAACTTGGGGGCTGAGAATGGATTTGGTCTCCGAAAGCAGGCTTGAGACCTGAAATTTTTTGAGAAATTTTTCTTTTTTTAAAAATTTGAAATTTGACTAAAATCAGCTTCTGAGGCCAAAAGTTTCTGAAAAGGGTACCTTAAAAACTGAATTATGCCTCAACTGGGGGTCCTGGAACTGCAGGAGAGACGCAAAAGGGGGTCTTAAAGGGGCCGCCATACCCTACCTGTTTCCAATTGTCAATGCCTCCCACCCACCCCGGGTTTGGAGTATCATTGAACTTCACAGTTCAAGTCCATACAGGTAAACCAGTGAAACATCTGTATCATATGTCTAAAATAACCACAGTGCAGTCCAATTAAAAAACAACAACATTGCATCTGTTATACGTCATATCTTGTAAAATAAAACAGCACATAGCTTTTTAGCCCAAATAAGCTGAGACAAACTATTTTTGGGGCCTTACCCATAAGGGCAATTATTTGATCTTAATTATTTTCAGGTGATATGTTAAAAAAGGCTTTGACAAGCCTGCAAAAACTTATAATTTTGAAAAATCCTGAGACACACTAAGACTTCATATCAGCCAATAAATTCCATATAAACATCGTACATCATATTGTGTTTATTATGTAAAACCGGGCAAAGAATGTTGAATTCCCTGACTATTAGTTATCCCCATGTTTGTTCACCCAACCATATTTATTTTTCTGTAATTGCGTGGACCAAACAGGGGATACGAATTTATCATTTAGTAGACATGAATATTCAAGTGGTAAGCCTAAAGTAATATCAGAATCTAAAACTGGAATAGCCAGCCAGAGGTAGATCTGTCCATGGCTAAGCATAAGTTTGGCGTTCCAACTAAATTAAAAACAGGTTGTTCAGTAGGCCGAGATCACAGGCCTCTGGCCTAGTCTAGGCCTATCTCTAGTATCTATGGAGGCGTACACAGTACAAATCAACAACATAATTTTTGTAGACCAGTTTTCCCAATGCCCAACAAGGCAGTCCAAGACTAAACCAGGCTGTCATGTCAGAGGCATTGCACAGTAGTTGAATTCTGCAGAGTATGCCTGTCCACTGCACTGTAGACTGGGGAATCATTTAACTCACCTCTTTGAAAGACTTCCTGGCAGTAGCCACCATTTCTCTAAAACAAATGTATTTATACATGAAGAACATAGGAATAAATTACTTTATCAATATGTTTTGCATTGCACAATCACACACAGCAGTGTGTTGCAAAAAGGGCCATATTGGATTGTGGTTCTCAGAGGGGGCTGACAGAGCAGTCTCTTCCACAGATGCACAAGATCATTACACACATAGATTTTAATGTATGAAAAGTAGGGGTCTAATTCTTGGTGTAATCATCACATAATACATTACATAATATATTAATTGGCCTGTTAACCAATGAGATTCAAGTATTCATGTCTACTAAATGATAAAAGAAAGCAGGGGGGGGGGGAAGGTCGGATTTATTTGGCATCCTCTGAAAATTAGCACTCTATAGAAATGCCCAGTAAACATGTATATAGATTCTATGGTGTTAAAGGCTTATGATACGGTCATTTTTACCTGTGCGAAAACAGTTTACTGCAAAAGGCCACACCCATAAAACGAATCTTATACCTTAACTTCACTAAAAAATGCGATCAACTATGACAAATCAGGTCTTGGAAAGGAAATTTGAGCAAAATGTGGTGCAATATGAGCCAGATCCTGTTAATACGTCGGGTATACGTTGTGTTGCATGAGCGCCGTAGTCTCGTGTGCGTTGTATACGTTCGTGCTCCGACCTCGTGGAGTCAATACGTGGTAGGACCCCATATACATGAGAATGAGACTAAATTTGAATAATAACGTTCTCAGCAGTCTAGGGATTTTTGAAATGGCGCGAAAATTTAATTTTCAAATGCATTTTTCTCTTGAAATCGCTTGTTGCACTTTTAATGCGGAGTCATGTACAAAAAAGTGCCTCTAAAAAGTATTTCATGAAAAAAGCAGCTCATTAAATAAAGCTTTTATATCATAACTAAGGCATTAATGTTGTATGGCCATGTCTAGCATTCAGAAAACGGCTGCATTAGTCCAAAAAGTCAATCGCACATTCATGAACTACACAACTAGTTGTGGTGCTGCCTTGAAGTTATTACTGCAAATTCTTCTATTCCTTAGCTTGAACGCTGTGTGGGCAACGAGATGGCACCCTCAACACACTTCCTCCACTTCTCACAATCTTCAGCAGCCCTAATTAGTTGCTCCCAATTCAGTCCCGTCCACTCCACATTATCCATCCACATCTTAGATGGTCGTCCACTGTTGCAGGAACCTCCAGTTGTTCCTTCAAGGATGGTGTTGGCCAAGCTACCTTTCCACCTCACCTTATGACATAGCCAACCACTTGAGCTTCCTTCTCTTTACAATGGAGAGAAGCCTCTCCTGCTTGCCAATGTGCTGTTCCTTGAGCTTGTCAACTGCTTCATTGTTGGTTTGCATGGAGTAGTGCACTTGAAGCAGTTCAATACTGTGAATACACTTCTTAAAAAAAATTCAAACTATGGCCTGTGGGCTACAAGAAATATCATAATCTCATTCTTGCAAAAAAAATTCCAGTATGAGGTTTCTTTATCTCAGCGATTTAATGAGCTCATATCAAATCAAATCTAAATTATATTCCCGTAAGTTTATGGATGATTGTAGTTTGGTTACTATTTCTGTCTGCACAAATTCAGAAAGTCAAGTACTATATATTTGCAAATTTCAATATCAAACTTGCTGTTTTCAGTTTTCAACAACTTAACAATCTACATTAACTACCATGCCTGTAACAACATTGGTATGTGGTATACCTGTATTTGCACAATCCCCATACGAATAATATATAAACTTACTGCCAGTTAACTATCAAATGTCGCCCACATCACAGACTGTTTATCTGACGAAAAGCCATTTTTACGATAAACTCGCTTGAAATTCTACCGATGGGGGAGAATTTCCTGTTTTGTACTTGGAATTATACATTACAATTTACTTTTTAATTTTGCATTATAGAAAACATTGTAATTTAAGTTGAACCTGCTGAGTTATTAGGCAATTGTATTCCTGATATCAACTACAAAGTCATAAGTCTGTATGTGAAACGCAAAAAAGTCGTATTGTCACATACGAAAACCGTAATTCACCATTATCTTTCATGAGTTCAGATAGATCTCTATGTGAAACCGTCATGTCACGCTCGAGGCAGATCCGACGCACATAGATCTGTAATGGAAAAGTGTAAACATCTTTTTTTTACGAACAGCGTTATTACCGCCTTATGAACCGTGTAAATGAAAATACAACTATGTGAAATCGCGATAATGCAGTTTTGAACTTATTATCAAAATTCTTATTAATACTTCTAATTAGGTCTTTCAAGATTGTAACTTTGTGGCTGTATAGGACCATACATTTTTAAGTACATATGCGAAATATCTCAAAAAAGTAAAAAATTCAGATTAAGAGCAATATATGATGTGGGCGACGAAGTGGTCCTCGAACCACTATTGTCACCTGCTTTTCCAATCCACCTTTCTTCACACCTATTTTATAATTTTGCCTCAATGACATTTTGACCTTTAGAAGTGACCCTGACCTTATCATATGAAGGTCCTCCATTTTACATGTATGGCCCAAGTTCGATATAAAAGGTATCGATAAGCCCCAATTGGTCGAGCTATGATTACAAAAATTTGGGGGAACACAGTCGAGCCCAATGAACCGCATAATACTTTTTTGATTGACACATTAATGCTTGCACAGAACTATCACTATTTGCGCAAGATCCTCACTCCGCTCGCGAAAGCTTTGCCTCACATGCCGCCTCGGCGATCTTTGAGGCGCGTCTTTGACAAAGACTAATGTGACCCTTGACAACATTATCATATAAGGTTCCCAAGGGCATCTATGACCCATCCATAAGCACTGGACATTTTGCTTCTCGAATGAGAAACTTTTTCCAAAACTTTAACCTCTGAAAACACGCCACACATGCAGACAAATTGAGGATGGTAGGTGTCGCCCCTCCTGCCAATCTTTGTCAGGTACACAAGAGAACCTACAGTTTGCTAATATCTGGCCACATTACGATCCTTGCACATCTAGTATTCAGAAATACACCTAAAATCTCACAATTTCAAGTATCAAACAACTTCACAGATAATACATCTATGACATGCCAACACATTTGGAATGTTTTAACTATATTTGCACAATCCCATTATGAATACAAATAATACCATTTACAAATATTGACTGCTATAAGGGACAACAGTTAAAAATTATTGGCCCTCGGTGATGTCAAACCATGACTATGCCCGAGAGCGGCTTGGGGCATAGTCATGGTTTGACATCACCGAGGGCCTTTAATTTAACATGTGCCCCGAATATTCAATGCATCAATATTTGTTTTATATACCGATATATAGATTCTTTCATCTGATTGGTTTAAAGATTTCCCGAACTGACAATACCTACAACTTGCAAGCTCTTTGCAAGCTTCCGTACAGGGACGCGCACTACACCCGCACGATCTATGACACGGTGTTGAGACTGGTCTATTTTTTCCGGGCACAGTCGATTGCCATGCCCCGGGCCCAGTTTCCTCGTGACGTCATCTTGGATAGAAAAGATGGCACAGCTATTTTAATGACTCTACTTTTAACCAATCAGAAGAGGAAGCTATTATGAGGTATAAAATCTGAATGCAAAGGTAACTATGCATATGATAGTGCTATTGTATATTGTCCTGTCTGTTGCCAAATTTGGCACATTCAATACCATATATTTGCATGAGCCCTACATCAAAGCAATCAAATCCAGTTCATGAGCTTATAGATGGTGTATCAGTCAACTCCGCAACATCTAAGGGTCATCTTTATCCTCAAGGTTGTCATCCAGATCTGAGAGGAAGTCATTCACATCTTCACCTGTGGATGTACAAAAACAAAGAGAACTCTTGTTTGAAAATGATTTACCCTGTCCCTCCTCGCACCTACATGCAAACTTCTTACAGGGGCAGCATTGGCAAGAAAAAACTAATCAGACATAATGAAATGGGACCTTACTGCAACTGAATGAAAACAAAACATGCCGTATACACACTGCATAGCACGTCGACATAGACACATCAATCAAATATGTTTTTTCTTTAAAGTCCAGTATGTGATTTTTTTTTAACGGTGTGGTTTCTTGGCTATAGTCAAATGTTTCGGGATTTGTTGATTCTTGGTTACTGTTGTTGTGCTGTTGTTATGATGTGATAGTTGGGTGGGTGGTGAGATGGGTGAGCTCTTTGTATAAGTCAGTGATTCTATTTTCTGGGTTTTTTTTGCTATCGTCCAAAATATCCCTTGTTGTCCGATCCTGGGTTCGCATGATCAAATCGTCATCTTAATCCAAATATTAATAGTTGATAGACTGCTCCATGGCAATTGTCCTTTTTCTTATATTAACCCTAACCAGGACCGGGTCGTTTTGGCGGCCGGCCGCCCAAATGCCACGAAAGCCAATCTATTTTTCTTTTTAACAATAGCGGACCAGATGCAACGAGAGACCAAAGCTTTGCGTTTCATGCATCTCGGCCGTTTTTTCCCGGCACCGGAATTAGTAACGTAAAGTCACTAACGGCCGAGATGCCACGAAACACAACTCGCTCCATTTTCCCGGAATGACGGCCCAGATGCACGACACCATCGCGCCATTTTCCCGGAATACGCCCATGCAACGAAACACATCGCGCCATTTACAGGAAAGACGGCCCAGGTGCAACGAAAAACATCGAAACATTTTAAGGGAAATATTAAAGAAAAAAATAAATAATATAATAATAAATTAATTTACAAACCGTGACAGCAGATGTTCCAGCAAATGCTTAATTTTTAGCTTATTGTTCGCCAGTCGTGAGTGGCGCAATTACGCTACATCATAGTCGTGCGTTTCGCTATTATGCTACGTCATGCCCGGTTTAGCGTCATGATATCTTTTATGCATATTAACCCAATAGCTTCTTATCGAAAATGGTGGCTCTATCAATCACCATCGAACTCGAAATTGTCTATGGGCATTTGTAAGTGTCACCCGCCAGGGTGTGATGAAAACCTTGCAGCCTTCTGCGGGCAAGACTGCCAAATGCAGCAAAAACCATCGCATCATTTCCTGTCAATAACGGCCGATATGCAATGAAACGCATAGCGTCATTCTCCGGGAAGCACGGCCCAGATCAACGAAACGCATCGCGTCATTCTCGGGAAGACGGCCAGATGCAACGAAACACATTGCGTCATTCTCCATCTCCGGGAGACGTCCCATATGCAATTAAACGCAATGAGAGTCATGTGGCGCGACCAAAAATAGTTGTTGACGGCCAGATGCAACTAAACGCAATTTTTCCGACCGGTACCAGCACACTTTTTCGTTGGCTTTCAATGCCTCTCGGCCGCGTTAGGGTTTAAGTTACTTACAAGAAACAATGCTTGAATGATATAAAGAGCAATCTATTTTTGTACCATTTGTAGTTATCATTCAGAATGTTTGTATTCAAAGGTGGACGAGAGTCATCTCCGCGCGGCTCGATTAAGTGAATACCTTGGATCAATGTGATTGTCTACATCATTGAATCTCTAAAAGCCTATGGGAGTGGTATGTGAATACAATGTACAGACCCAAATCATCAATCGTGTTTCTGCTGTGATCCAATCAGTCCATTGTCTTGAATTTTCTTTGTTCTCTGTAAACGTAACGTCTGTCTTCTTAGCTATCTCGTACAGTAATGTATGTTTTGAACTAGAAATATCCTACTGGAAAAAATGACAATATCGTTATATTTTAATAAGTTTGATAAGTTGTGTGAGGGTTAGGGAGTCGCTCTGATGAGAGTGATCGCCTTGTGATGATATTTATTTTATTTATGCTCACTTTATTTGGCACATTTTTTACAATCCAGAGACATTAATGTTGTGACAAACAATTCTTTTTATTGGGTGGCCTAATGTATACTAGCTCTTCGTTGATTTTCCATTGATAACACACTTCCCTCTACTCCTCTCCCGGCTAAAGGAATGGCTTAGTCGTCATATGAACTGGAAGTTGGTTGGAAAAACCTACTAATCTAACACCAGACCTGGTGTACTGTAACGCTATGCATACCTTCAAGAGTGGGGATGCTCACTTTTTTTTTAACTTCCTATGTTTTAAAAACTCATATTTCAGGGAGTGAAAAACATAGTTATGAAAAGTGACCACTATTGGGTCACACCACCTTTAACTACTGTATTTTATGTCTTCCTCTTTTGTTAGGGTACTGGGTTCACAAACTGTTCCAAGCCACACAGCCTCCTGCTCGGTCTCAAGTTAAGAGGGTGTATAGTCATGACGCAACTCTGCATCCTCCTGGATTTCATTGTGCTGCTGTTTTTAAAAATAATCGGGTGGGCAATGCCTGCCGGTTCTGAGGTCATGCGGGCATTTCTAACGTTGTAAACTTCACATTCCATTCTGTGAAGTACCAGCACTCCAAAAATTCCAATGAGAAATTGATGCCAAAAATATAGCAACCGAATTTGATGGGTTGGTACATTTAGTGACCCCACTTTGCGTGACCCGACTCCAATTTTCGCCGCCTTACAGAATGGTGCAAGTGATACCTGTACATTTATAATTTCGTAAAGGCTGCTGAAATTTGAGTAGGTTCAACAAAGTGGGGTTACAAAATGTACCAACCAATTTGACTGATGTTAAAACTGGGTTGCACTTCAAAATCAAGAGTTGGATGTTGAGCTCAAATACAACACCACAGTAAGTGCCAAGTTCTTCTCTGCGCGTCAAAATACCCCGCATTCCTCCCTTCCAGACAGAACCGGACAACAAGCAAGGGATACTAAGTACCGCAGGGAAATACTTAAGAGTACGCATGCTGCGCCCACTGTACATGCACATGTAGAACGCCAAATAGAGATAAAGAATTGTGGCAGTGTAAGCACTGTTCTTTCATAGATCAACAATTTACCTGAAGCACCACTTTCAACAAAAAATTGGCATTCAGTTGACCGCTACCTTGTACTGCACCAGGACTGAATCATCACTGCTGGAGCTATCCAGGCTTAAAGTCTGTACTGACGTCCAGTTATTGAGTCATATCGCTGCTACTATAACAAGGTGATCACCCACCAGATAATGGTCTCAATTTAGCTTAGTTTCTTCCTTCCTGTGTGTCCTTTTGTTTGTTTGAAACTCTGTAATGTCAACAAATGAAAAGATTACATCATACATAACAATGTGAACCATGCAAACCCTTGAAGAAATTGCTGTTTCAATGGCATAGTCAGAAAAGTGGCGGCCATAAAGTTAAAGGTGCAATGATGATTTCACACATCATGGGGGGGGGTGTCCCTAAAAAAATCGAAAGTCTGATTTTTGCTCGGATGGAAAGCTTTTCATCAAAAATATCCCCATCGAAAGGATTAAGCTTAGAAGGTTTCTTTGGTACAAAAATTGTGAATTTCTAACTCGATAGAAAGCCAACTACGAAAATTCAGCCTATGTTTTATATTGAAATATAAGCCAATCAAAATCGCCTTTTTTCTCTCTTTTAAGACATTTCTGTAGCCAACATTACAAGGGTAAGAAATCGACTGAGTGTCTAATCTATATGAAATACTATTATGACCAATACTTGGGTGCCTCAAAATCTCTTGTTGCCCTTTAATAAACAACACTGAACTGAACTAGAATTTTGCGGTTCTCCGGCTTTACGTGTTAGTATATTCACAAATTCAGCTGTGGGCCACTACATAACAAGACTAGCTGTAGCTAGTATTCTGTTCGGTTATTGAAAAATGGTATATGTGATGGGTCACATCACAAGGGGGCACTTTGCACCACTTTTTGAATTTTGTGTTCTTTATGTAGATCATTTTTTAGTTTGTTTAAATGACACGTTTAAATATTCTCCTGTTTTTGGGGTCTTTGAAACAACGTGACATTTTGCACTCTCTGCTACACTTTGAATTTTCACATGGTATAAAGGTGTCACTAGTTGCCCACAAAAAAACACAAAAGAACTCAAACGTAACATTGACAGGCTCTACATCGCTGAGATGGCAGCTACTAATGAGTCATGTACTTCCAGTTTACATGCGGTTTATTCCGTTAACGTTGCCGCATTTGTAGCCTGTGGCGAATACTAAATTATTTCCATAAAATCAATTTTGGGTATCGATAACGGCGGAAAAAGATTAGAAATACCTTCTTTCATCTACATAATAGTCAGATTGACATTACCTTCTTTCATCTCACATTATAGTCAAGAATATTGTTTTTTCAACCCTTTACAAATACGGAAATATGCATTTACGTTTGTTGGTCCCAGTCCGTTCGGTCCCAGACCGTTGCCAATTCGGACTCAGTCACTTCGGTCTCTCGATGGTAAATTCGGTCCCATGCCAATTCGATCCCAATGGAAAAACACACATACATTTCGGTCTCAGTAAATATTCACCAATTCGGCCTCATATCCGTCATTCGGTCCCATGCCAATTCGGACCCAAATGAAACACGTGCAATTTATCTGACTTTTGTCATTTTGTGATCTCGGTTGCTTTCTACTTTCTTTCTGCTACTCTGTGTCCACTGAATATCGTAGTCATTTTTTTCCCCTTGTTTGTGTTTAATCAACACAACATATAATAGGCCCCCCCTATTGAGAGTCTCTCCCAATCGACGTGCACTACAAAAAAGGGGGAGTAGAGGACTCGAAGGTCCGCGATTTAGGAGCTTGTAGGCGCGCGACAAACCTGATCAGATAGATCTATTAAGGGTCTAGTGGAAGGAAGATCGGGAAAGGGTGACTGGGTGTAAGTAACCGATGGGTAGGAGCAGAAGAGCTGTGACGGTTGGAAGGAGTCTAACTGACATACAGACGTCGCCGTGGTAAAAGAAAAATGGTGAGAGCCAGGGGCGAAGATTCGAAAGCATTAAGGTACGTTATGCAGGGTAGGGCCTAAAGGGGCTATGGAAAAGCCTAAGTAGCACTAGAGTAGGTTTAAGCTCTATAGGGGAATAACTAAAGGCAACCGTGAAAGGTCTCTTTTCAAGTATAATTTTGGGGTGATCCATTGTAAATGTATCCTAATACATGTAGTATGTAGTACACAATGAATACGGACAATCATTTACCAAACCCCACAAAAAATGTTATATATTACAGTTATTTGTTCCAATTATTAAAGTATTTTGTTGTCATGTGTTGCTTTTCCACTATGTTGGAGAACCGCGTCAGCGTATGTTCTTTCTTTTGCCCTGCGTTACCAGTGGTAAAAACAAAAACGCCAATAATACTAGTCTAATTGTATATCGTTACCATTATTGTTCACAAAAAATGCATGACAAATATAATTCTGTTTTTTGCAATGTCGACAAGAAATTCATACTGTTTACTGTCTCGTTCCTTTCCAAAAATAAGGCACAGTGCCAATAAGGTTAAGATTGAATAATGCTAATGGATTATCAAAATGAAAAAGTGTTTTCTTTATTTATAGCTTTCATGCGTTAAAATATTTAATTAGCATTAGTAATAGTTAATTATAATTTTGCAAAAACACTTAAAAAATAGACTAAAAAACGCCTAAACTTATCCAAAATTGACGGAGCTAAGTTTGTTGTTTTCCATGAGGGGGTCTACTATATGATAATCAAATGATTGTTTTTACATTATATCACAATTTAAATATCTTATTAAGTATGATCATGATTCGTAATAAAATGTAGGCCAAGGTTTTTAAGTGGGTTACACGCACGTGATTGTTTTACACGCGTTTTTCATAAGGACGATTACCGCGGGGCCGGAATTGAAGTGAGACCGAAACTGACGGGACCGAATTGATATTTGAGTCCGAATTCGCATGGCCGAACTGGTTTTGGGACAGAATCGGGACAGAAGTGACAGTTTTGTTATTGTTTGCAAAATTTAATGCACCCATAAACGCCCAACTTGACACAATTATGAGGCCAGATCCGAACTAAAATCAAAGTGGGTGGCTTGGTTACTTGACGGTTTTGGTATTGTAATTTGAAGAGCTTATTCTTGTATTGTTTGTAATAGTTAAAACGAATTATAGTAGCCGTAAAATCCTTTCCTTGCCGCGATCACGCAAGGCCCGACCAGCTGGCTAAGCTTTTCAAGAGGTAGGCTAGTAAGGTCCGGAGAGAGGGGGAAATGGGGAGGACACAGAAGAGCCTCCTTTCTACCAACTCCCAGATTTCCGCCTCCATAGTCCTTCACTCCTCAATTTACAATCTGGCCTCATACACCCCCCGCCCCACACCACTTCCTCCATACTCTCCTCACTCGATTCACTCGTTCCTCTCCTGACTACCTTCCTACGGCTGTCTCACCCATAGTCTTCATCCTCCCCCATCCATTCCTTTTTTTGTTTCCACCTCTCCACCTCCCCTCCCTCTACTTAAATTTGATCGTCTTCCTATTTGCGCCCTCATTTTCTTCTCTCCTTTGCGTCCCGGTTCCTTCTCTCTCGTTGTATTCCTTTCTTCTAAATGATCGGTATAGGCAACAAAGTTCATAACGGCACGGAATCAGTCACAAGTCAGTCAGTCAGTCAGTTACAGGGATTTGCTCATACTGGCTGGTCTCCCGACCAGACAAAAAAAATCAAGAAACCTACCTTTGAGAGAGAGAGAGAGACAGACACACGCACACGCACGCACACACACACACACCACACTCATGCACAATGGATTGCAAAGTTGTGGTCCTGCCAGTAAGTGCTGGGACGTTTGTAACGTTTAAAGTTTACACGAACGGAGGGTCACTCACGTTAGAAAATCACTACCCGTTTAACATCAGCAAACCCTCTAAACTTTTTTCATTATTATTTTAATTGCTGAGTCAAATTTTCACCAAAATTAGCCCTGTCAGTGAAAAGTAAAATGTTAACAGTTCAAGCTTCTCTAGGACAATGGTTTCAGACTTTTAACGGAAACAGGGGAAATCCCCCGGTACAAGTTCGTGTAAGTGAGTGGACGCGATTCGAGCATATAAACACGGCCCCAATTACGCGGCGTGCTTCAATACACGGATCTACAAAAAAGGTAAATGGCAGCGGTTAATGGCAGCTCCCACAGTGATTCGTCGTTGAATCTTTGGGATATTCACCTGCTTGTATTTTGGATATTATTTAAAACATAAACATAGGTAGTACAAAACAACATTTGTGGTTCCAGATGATAATATGAGCGAATGCAAAGCCGGGTAACCCGATTGCGAACGATTATGGTGCAAGATTGCATTGTGTGGAAGCAACCAAATCGGCAGTGTAAATTGTTCTGCCCGTTTAACCGTTAAAACGAACGGAGGAAATACAGGGACTGTGTAAACGGATAGGAATTAAACGGTAACTCCCGCTACTGCCAGCCTATGCTGGCGCCTACAAAAAGGTCAGGATTTTTTTGCATAAAAAGGTATGGAAATGGTATAAACACATTAGAATGGTGGGATCATTGGTGAAGTGGTTTCCCTAAACGATTACATAATTCACTCTATCAAACCAAAATTTTAATTGTGATTTGTCTGTTTTTACAGTATGTGTTACTTTCACGCAGAGATCATCATATATGAAACATGCACGATGTCAGGGGAATTGCAGTCAACAGTTGCATCATGCACCAGGAAAATTCAGACAAATAATATTACCCTAAGGTCCAACTGAAAACGAAAGAACAAAATTATCAAGCCCTAATTGTGGCTTATATTCACTTAATAATTCATGTTATACTCACTATAGAGAGCCTATATTATTTTTATGATTTATTATCCTGAATTCATTCAGCAATGCAAAGGAAGATCTTAGTATATTTCATTATATTTTTGTTTCATTGTTTATTCAATGATATAATTTGTGAGGTGCACAAGTTGACGTTTTGCAGTCTTGTAGCCATCCCCATCTCCTTGTAACATTTGCATAATGATGCATATAATTGTTGTCACAAAATATACATTATTAATGTTTTGTATTTGTTGTATTAATTTATACTGGTAAATGACCTCACGTATAGTCCCGTGCTTTTCGACATGATATGGTCAAAGTTCTGGGGTGGGATTTTAAATAGGTGCCGCCCCAAACAAAAAGCCATGGTTGTCCCATATTATGCCTTTCCGTAGCCATAGGTTCACATTGTGGCTTGCAATGTGCATGTTTTAAACTGAAGGCAGTTGAGAGCCACTCAATTCGCTGATGCCATGTGCACGTTAAAGCAAAGTGGCATTTTTGAAGAGCGCCCCCAATATTCAAATTGATATTTTGGCCAGTACTTTGGTTGCTGTCTAGGAAACTATACTGCGAACGAGAATGCTAAAAAATGCTTATTTATATAAAATAAGCGATTTTTTTTTTAAATAAGAATTTGGATCCCAGATTGGAGATTTAACGGCAAAAGGATGGAAATGCTACGTTTATGTCCGTCCATGAACAAATAGTGCCACTCGAGAAAATAACCTCAAATTGATTTGCCTGAACAATTTAACAAAGAATGGATGAGCGTAGACACTTACATGACGCTATTTTCCGGCTAATTCACATTGGAAGGCAGTTTACAGCAGCCTTTGACTTATTATCGGGATCCCGATAATAAGTATTCTAATTACAAAATTCCCTTCGTTGTGAGAACAGATATTTCGAGCTTAACCATTCACAGGTATGGTTCTAGCCAGTTACCAATGCAAACCGTTGTAAAAATCTCAATTTTTTTGAAAAATGGGGGCGCTCTTCAAAAAATGTGCTATAGGGCTTTTAGTATCCATTGGTTAATGGTTCAAGCCTTGGCCTCCTGCATCTGTTCAGAATTATGATATGCACAGAGGATTGGGTTGTAATTCAATGTCATCAGTGATCGTACCATAGTTAGCGTGAGCCAGTTACCTGCAATGGTCTTTAATAATATGCTCTTACATCGGTGAATAGGGTAAAAATATTTAACACAAAAGGTTTGTCATAGAAAAAAACATATTGAATCTATAGAAACAAATACACATGGACAAAAAGTATTTAGGCATGTTTTTCGATCAGTAGTGTGCCAAGTCAACCATTTGAAAGTTTTCGAAATATACATCTTGTTGCCAAGGTCTTGCCTTCATTACACCTCGCTGCAAAAAGCTTGCACAAAAAGGCTGAGATAGATGCCGAAAGACGCAAACCCCCAAACCAAAAAGTTTGCAGGTTTTGGATTTTTCAATGAGTCCAGGTGTGTACAAGGGCAAATAATATGTGTGATTGATTTTACACAAAGAGGTGTTTTCGACTGAATGAGCGAGAAACCTACTTTGCATATTGTTGTGGTCGCGTGTTCGTCTTGTCCCAATACACTGCAATGCCATTGAAATAATCCAAAAAAACTGCAATTTTGGTTTGGGGGTTTGCGTCGTTCGGGCATTCTATCTCAACATGTCTACACGCTTTTTTACAAGCAGGTATTAATGAAAGAGCAAGACCTTGACAATAAAATGTATATTTCGAAATCTTCAAAAATGTAGGACATTGGCACAATACTGATCGAAAAAAAACAGCCAAGATACTTTTGTGACAGTGTATTTGGCACAGAGGGTATTGAGCAACCCAAAGTCACAGGGGATACAATCCAGTACTCACTGCTTCTGTTAGTCCATAAGCTGCATCATCAGATTTTACGTTCGTTGCACCCAATTAGTGATGAATTTTCCCATATATCACCTTAAAGGGGATGTCCCCCTTACTAGGATTAAGTATGTTTGCGCCCCGAAAAGCTGCATGTTAGCTTGTCCTGCCCATTTCAAATGGCCTGCCATTGTTTTATGTTAAACCGCATTATAATATCATTACAGATAGAAATTGTATCCAGGACTACACCAAAACCAAGTTTTTAACAGCCGAAGGGGCTTCTTAACATCTCGTTAGTCCCAGGATGGCCGCCGCAAGGAGATGGCATATGTGATAAATGAATTAAAATGCAAATTGTTGAAAAAGAACCTGGTGGGTTTTGTATTTTGGGGCTCAACAAGAATGTATGGCATTTATATTTACGTACGGTTGTTTTAAGAGGCGGTGATTATCGATTTAAGGTAGTAAATCAGGAAAGAAAAGCAGCCCTACTCATCTTTGCGACCGTTAAAAAAACAACACTTTCTCAATAATGACATTCCTTAAATCATTCCAAGATGTAAAAAATGTAAAGTGGGTATGAATTGTCCTGAGAGAGTGTGTTACTATAGCTGAGTTATACTGGGCCATAAAACGTATATTAAACGGACTCTATAAGAGTTCATAGGAAGACAACAGCTCATATAAAACATGGATACATAAAATCATAGAACTGATGGTGGAGTGTATTAAGGGACGACTCAGTGACGTCATAGGTGTGTTCCCAGTAAATAAAAAATATGCTTATGAAGAAGTGAAAAAACTGTCCAATGTAGGAGGACAAATTTAAAATATGGAGACCTAAGTTTCTTTCGAGAACATCAAGTGCGATAATTTGTTTCTGACTTGCTACCACGGCTTCCCTCTCTCTCTCTATGCCTAGATCAGCTTCCTTCCCAGTGTTAACTAGTGTTGAGTGATCTGCAATAGTCCAGAAGTACGAGAGCAATATTGCGGGGAAAAATATTATCAACAGTTTTCGTTATGGGTCTTATTATGTCAAAAAGATTGGGCAGGGGTGTTTCTTCTTGATTATGTCCCCCGGATCGGGTATAACTTGAAGTCCATTATAGTTATGATCATGTCCGCAATTCACCAATGTCAGTAAAATCCTTTTTGGTGCTCTTCTCAAAATATTACTCTCGTTATTACCCCCATCTATTTGGCAATTTAGTACATTTACAAAAACATGATCTAACGGCGGCCATCTTGGACACTTAAGGTTTAAACCACTTCAGGCAGGGTTAAAACTTTTTTTGTGTAGTCCTGGCATAAAATTTCTATCATAATTTAATAATACACATAGCAGTTTTTCATAAACAATGGTGGCCATTGTGAAATCGGAATTGTGCAACTTGTCGGGCGGAAACATACCTAATCCTAGTCAGGGGGGGACACCCCCTTCAAGGGGATATATATGGGAAAAATTAATCACCAGGTGGGTGCACAAACTCGAATTTTAAAGGCCCGTACAGAAAGGGCTTATGGACTATGGACTTTCCCTAACTTAGATTGGGATTATTTAGCTTGAGGATGAGGACAATACTTGAGTCAGTACGGTAATAGGAATCTTAAATTTTGATAAAATGTGACCACTGGTAGACATTTCAAGGCTGTATTTGGCAGGAATATTTCAAACTGGGTTGGCTCACTTTCTTTAACCAGGGTTTTTTAAATATTAAGCCTTACCGGTCTTTGGAGGTGTGGAAGGACAAGAGAGGCGGGCCTCACAAGCGGTTCATCAGATGACTTGTAGGGTATTTGTGAGTTGTCGCATTGTCGTGTTCTAAACGATCCACTGTGTGCAGTCAGCCTACCCATGGTGCTCCTGTGTAAGAAAGTATTTGAAACTTGTTCATTAAATCATACAAAATTAGGTTAGGTATATATTATGGATTTATAATAGTAGTAAAATAATTGTGTAGGTTGACTTGATGTAAACCTGTAGAAATCAGTGGGTTTCATTATGTATAACCCATCCAGTCGGTGAAATTATTGGGATCATGATGAACTTTATGATATGCTGATGATACTCAATTTGTTGTTGAGTTTTGAGTTTTTTAACCCAAAGCTTTCAGGTGATTCGTTTGAGATGCTCTCAAAAACTGCAGCTGTATATCGAAAATAAACCACCTGATGCACAATAACATGCTACAGATAAATCATAAAAGACAGAATTTTATGGTCTTTGCAACACTCTGTGTTTTGAAAAAAATCTGCCTCCAATATGGTTGATCCAGATGACACCTCTGTTCCTTCATCTGTTGTGTTAAAAACCTTGCGGTATGTTTGATTTCCACCATGAGTATGTCCATATCAGAAGTGGAGCTATCTGTAGGGGTTTTAATTACCATTTTCATTAATTATGGCATATTCGAGTTTATCACTTTGATGCTTTCAACATTGGGCTCTACGATCTTGGTATTGTCGCATGACTATGCCAATTCATGATTATATGTGCGCTAATGAAAAGATCTCAAAAGGCTCCAGCACTGTAAAATAAAGCTGCGCGCTTGGTGTTTGCATGTGTCATCACAAAATTTCGACCACTCTCATTGGTTGACCTGTTAGAAAACGTATCACATACCCATCAATGCTTTATGGTATATGTTCTTCACGGGCAGGCTCATCCGATCTCTGAGGGCTAATTTTTGTATAATTTGTTGGATAGTAATTCTAATGGTTACAAGACAAAGGCTAGTTCTTGTGATGTTACACACTTGGTTATTCCTCATACCAAGCGTAGATTTGGGGTGACAGATCATTAAAGTCAATGGTCGAGGGATGTGGAACAAGCGTGCCTGTTAATCTAGAGAGGTACTTCCACCCAAGGTCTTTTAAACAGCTCTGAAAACAACTAAATTTTGTAACTTTGGATTGGAATAGTTTTCTTTATTCTGCTGTAGGTATGTTGTATATTATTTTGTATTAAGTATTAGAAGGTGCTGTGTCTCTGTAAAGCGCCAATAAATGCATTATTATTATTATTATTATTATTTACATACTGTGGGCTTCTTTATCAAGTGAATGGAAAATGGGCGTAATGCACCCATTGGTTTACACACAATTTATTCTGTCACGCATGTTAAACTGATCCCAATGAATTTAAAGTGCATGTGAACTTGATTGGCAGGGTCTTGATTTGGACCTTGTCAAGCAGTAAAGCAAACAATTTTGTCTCTATCGTCCAGAAAAAGATTAAGTCACCCACATAGCACACACATCTATATATAATACGGTGGCTGTGTGTCTGAAAGTTGTCTATTTTCTCAGAGGTCAGAGGGGCGCACATCCTAAACACTGTTTGGTGGATGCCCCTTGATCCGAACGAAGACCAAGTTAGTATTGGTAGTGGTCAAAGGTCATCGGGGTCAATTCGAGATCAAAGGAGGTCAAAGGGGGTTAAACGTTGTGTATGGCACAGTGAAACTTGGTGTGGGTCGATGCTGATGCCGGGTCATTCAAGCCAGGTGAGCGCGGAAAACCTGGGGACAGCCTAGTACACTATAAATAACTGTCTGAAATTCTTACTTTTACACTTGTACAGTACCCTGGTACATGTTTTTGAGGGGACCCCCCTCAAATTTTAAATGCGTAGCGTATGTTGGAAACGAAAAGCGGTACAGGAGCTCAAATTTCAGATTTCAAGCTTTCTCAAATTTTGTTTTTTGAAAATATCTTTCAATACACCAAAAAAAGAAAGAAAATCCATGAGGTGATGGTGTACTCGATTTGTTGAATTGGCCATGGAATGACATGGTTTCAATTTCGGTCGTGATGGACAGGAAAAGTCTTAAACATCATCTTTTACATAAAGATGGCGTTTTCAGCTTATACACTTCAAGGTGTGATCTAATACATGGAAGCATTCCAAATATTGTAAACAAAACGGGGGGTTTGGGGGTGCAAGAAAAATTGGGGGCGCTTCTTTATGGAAAATCTCCTCATGTCTCTTTAAAGCTTTTTTTCAATTACATGCAAAGAGCTTTTTAATTTACTTTTAACAAAACAATTGCAAATAAAAAATCATGGGTCAGTGGATATTTTATTTTGTGATAATTCGCATCAAAAAATTGATGTTGACAAGTTTTTGCTAAGGTCAGTAAAGTTACGAGCAAAACAAATATTTTTTTCTAGTGTCAAAATTGACATGCGGCCAATTGGTGCATTAATCAGGTTCAGTGGCTATAATAGTTGTATGTAGTTTATTAGGGGTAATTGTGATCACAGCCTCATTCCCCCCACTACCACCCACACCAAATTTTATATTATCTATGAACCGTGGGCATAAGTACAGATTGTGTGCCTAATAGACTTGCAGATTCGATTCTACTATGACAGAAATTCATAATTTTGTATTTTCGGGATCTGTAAACTGAAATTTTGGGAAGTAACCTCTTCTTGAGGATGAACCATAAAAATCAAAAAAACAATTAAGTGTGTTCAGATGCACAAAATGCACATTTTTTTAAAGTCTAGCAACTTCTCCACAAAAGAAATCACGTACCGTCTATATGTTCTTCAATGTATATCTGTTTGAATTCTATCTAACTCCACACATACCTGAGTTTTTGATCCAGCTTCTGTCAGTGCTGTTTTTATGCTGAGTGATTGTGATGTCCTTGCATTGTATCCGCTGGAAGTCGCTGACCGATATCGTCTGTGTGCAATTTCAGATAAATTCAAAAAAAAATTAACGGGCTAAATTTCACCATCTATAAGTGTTAGTTAAAGAAACAAATTCAGATCAAGTTGTTTGAATCACAAGTTTAATCTTTTGTGTTACTTTTTTGTTTCAGAAGAAAGGTCAATGCTGAGGGGCATTTATGAGCTACGAGAGTCTATTTGGATTCTCCTAGGGGGAGTTGGATGATTCTTGGATTTTTTTTCCATTCGGTTCATGCAAAACTTTATGCAGTTGGATGAATTAACCGATTTTGGGATCGTTTGGGGCGTCTTGCGAGAGTGGACTCTCGCCGAAATTGTAGCCCTACATCCCAACGTGTGATAGGGTATGATAAAGGCATGATACAAGGTGAGCAGATAGCTGCACTTGCCAAAGATAGATGTGCATGGAGAAATCTTGTAATCGACATGCACATTTTCCTAATACCATGCTTACCCTGTCCAACCTGTCTAGCCTTCTGTTAGCTTCCCTGCTGTCTGCTTGCTGCCCTGACACCTCTACCTCAGCCTTGATCATCCTAGTCCGCAGACTCTCTACCTCTCTGTGCAGCGAGTCACACTCTTCTTGGGTTTGACGTTTGCTGTGAAAATATGTATTGATTGAGAAGTTATGAATGTTGGCATAACGTCTTCACCAATGGCACAAATCGAATTAGAGAATAAAGGTATTGTAATTAGCCCCTTTCGTGTACCTGTTGTGTAATATAAACACGCACACGAAATAAACTAAAAATAACTCAACTTAAACTGTACGCACAAGATGTGTATCTATTTTCCCGTATAAACCGGGCAATAACCAATGAAATTGCAAGAAGCTTCACAAGTGTTTAAGAATCTTTAATATAAAGGTGCATTTTGTGATTCTAGCTCCTTCTGTTTTATATTATGGTTCACTAGATATCCTTGAAAAAAATTTAGTTTGTTCCAATTTTGTATTGGATTACAACTGATTGTACTAGAGAGTCCTATAGGTCATTGTGCTGTAATTTGTCTATTTACGAAGAGGAAATAAAAAATTACAAATATCCTCCTCAGGATGATCAAATTTGCAAGTCAGACCGTAAGCACAAATTTCACACTACGGCTTTACGGTTTCGATAATACAAAAATATGCCAAAGCCAGTGGCGTATCAACCCCTCTAGCTCAAAAAACCGGACGATATGGACCAAAATATGCATTTTATTATGGTTTATCTAAAAAAATTATTTGTGACCCCTGACTTTTTTTTCTTGAAATATTTGTTTATCGATGGAAACATATTTTTGTGAAGTTTAAAATCATGGTGCTTCTTGGACATGATGAGACCAAAACAGTTGTGTGCCCAAACACTTACAAATCATGAAGCTCCCTGGACAGCGTAGATAACACATCGTCACTGTACACACTCTCTGTCATCCCGTTTTGTCTCTGTATGTGGACCTGGTTTTGAAGTTCACTCAGCTGCGTGCGTAATTCCTGCTGTGCACGTTCCATCTTGCGTTCTGTTTCCAAATGTACGCCACTCTCCTCCAGTCTCCGGCTAACCGCCATCATCTCTCGTTCCATATTTCGCAGACGACTTGTCATCTGCTCTCGGTCTCTTTCTTGTGACTTGACTTGTCTCATCAAGTCTTCAATGACCTAAGGAGAAAATACAAATTCCAGGGAAAAAAATGGGCAAATATTATTAATAAAGACAGGAACAAATGTATCCATTCTATGAGACCTGATATGGTTCACTTGGGTCAAAGAAAGGAATTGAGACACAGGTATAAAAAGGAACTAAACAATACAAAACCTGTTAAAACTGTAACGGCTCACACTTTAAAACCCCTCAGTCAGGAGAAATTTAAAAATTGAGCCTGTGACCTGCAAATGAGGTCAAAGGTCATTCTCCATCAAAAACTCAATGTAGATCTCTAAGGAGTCATCTACAAAACAAGTTTCATGATCCCAGCATTGTGTGGTTCATGATCCCAGCAAAAGAGGTTCTTGAGATATCAAACACATAAATCGAATTGCAAAATTGACCCCATGACCTGGAAATGAGATCAAAGGTCATTCGATCTCCATTAAATTTGAGTAGGTCATCTACCAAACAAGTAGGTGGTGGGAAAAGTGGTGGGTCTAGTCAACATTCCATGCCAAATATTATTCTGACGGTTATTTATTTTCAGGCAATCAGGGTCATCTAAGGTCAAATAAGTGAAAGTTTTTGTATGGTCATGGAATTCTTTTCAATTTTTTTTTTTAAATCAAAATTATGGTTTTTCATAGCCATAATTAGAATTGAAAACAAATATGCACTGAAATAAGTCCAAGCAAGCCTAGTCTTTGATCAACATTTTTCAAGATGGCTGCTTCTGGTCATTTGGGAACCATCTTAAAAGCTACAGATTTATGTTGTAAGCACTGGGTTGCAAGAAAGCATTACATATGAGAAAATTGGAACCAGTACATTTCTGTTCAGATTTTGTTTTGCTGGTTTTACCTTATTTTGTGTTTCTATCTTTTCACTCAACATGGCAACCAGAGCCGGTGTATGATCACTAATAGCAGCAGTATTATTGTTACCACCGTAGTCATCCTGCCATGCATTGTGGGACAGTATCCCACGGTAACCAGTGGTGTGATATGTGTCGTAAGCATTTCCATCGAGACCGGATGTGCTACTTGGCAGTGGTTTGGAAGGCGTTGAATACTTAGCACCTGAAGCGGAAAAAAAAAGAAATCTTAGGCAAAAAAAAAGTTTGTCTCAGTCTCTCAGAAGAAATATGAAAAAGGCAGCAGAACGCACTACACGTTTTTAATGGCTTTTACTTCATCAGCATTTTTTTCAAAATGTAAACAAATCACACCCCCTATTTTTCATCAAAGTGCATTGTTTTTGCACTGTTATATTGGAAATTACTGTAAGTGGCTAAGCATAACACACTGTATTTGTCAAGAAATGATATTTTTTTTTTTTGCTTTGTTTACTAATACAAGTCAGGATCTGAATTTTTTAGGTGCAGAAACAGTCGAAAATGGCATCTTCAGGACCGCTTTAAAATGCATGCATATGTCTGTTTTTCACAGAGAACAGTAATATAAGGAATTGATATGACCTAACACTAGTAATTTAGAGACAAATTGGGCATTCTGAATTTGGACAAAAATGACTGATTGTGGCTTTAATATTTACTCTATTTCGCACAACGCACCTCCATTGCTAAAGGAATGTAACCTGATGAAAAAGACTTGGTATTCTGACCATCCAACCGTCCTTGTAGTAATTAAATAGATGAATTATCGTGGTCAGTTATTTCCCAAATTGTGTAGTTGGATGTTTTGTTTAAAGTGTTTTGTTAGACCAATGCCGTACTTTTCTTTTCTGTTTACAAAACAAAGGGGAAATTAAAAAAACAAAAAATTTGGAATTTACTTATATTTCCACATGGCTTGATCTGTACGCAGATTAGGCCTTCACACACACTATTGGTCTTTTAGGGGAGAGGGAGGCCACGGACCGGCGATATGGGGGGCACCCCCCTATTTTTGCATATCACTATGTTACCGTACCCACCTTACCGGGCACCCTGAAAAAACTATAGATCTAGAAGCGCAAGGCAAATAAGGAGCAAAAAAAAAAAAATGGCCAATCTTGTCATGAATAATCAATCTTGCATGAATAATCCCCCCTCCCCTTTTTTCCGTCCTGATTTTGATATTCCCCACAGTTTTTTTCTGAGGCGGCACTCTGCCACCCCTATGCGCCACCTACAGCCAGGCAAACAGAAATCTAGTTGAATGGTCGTCCCAGTTTTGGTGGCCACAAATACACAGTCTAAACATCATGGCAAGATACTTCTATTATATGAATAAAATCTTTAAAAAGGAAAGGGGGCTCCCCAAGGAGTGAGTCTTGTTTGGTTGTTCTATGTGGTTGGAAATAACTTTTGTAAGAAAGAAACGTTAAGACATAATTCAGATTGACTTCGCGAAGTTTTATTGCAAACTTTTTTTAGTACAAAAGTGTTTTAAATAAGTATAAAAAATAATCATATATTGAATACAAGAATATAGTAGGAACAGTTTATTGTTGGTGAAAGTTGCAATTTTGTATAGGAGCCACTACAATTAGCGTATCTAGTGAATTAAGGAATTAGGAAAGCTTTATGTTGGAGGCAAGTACAAGGTAAAGAAATTGTTAAAAAGTGTGTACCAAATGAAATATAACTCCGAAATTACTTGGTTGTTTATTAATCTTTTGGTTACTTATAAAATTGGAATGGTTTATTTCAAGCATTTTAGGGCGTGGGATTTGTTTATTGAAGCACTGTTTGGCAAAACCAGCTGATGGGGTGGATTTTGAGATTGCCTTTTGTCGTGGTCAATGATAGGTTTCACATGACGGCATTAACATGGACGTCCACGCACCACTTATTTAGCCTACAACAACGTGTGTGCTAGGGTATGATTAAGGCATGATACAAGCTGAGCAGAGAGCCGCACTTGCCAAAGATAGATGGCATGGCGAAAGCTTGTAAATCGCCTGCCTCCGCAGCCAAAGGTGATGACGATGATGATGAGTGACATGCACACATTTTCCTAATTACCATGATTACCATGTCCAACCTTGTCTAGCCTTCTGTTAGTTCCTGCTGTCTGGCTTGACTGCCCTGACAACCACTACCTCAGCCTTGATCATCCTAGTCCGCAGACTCTCTACCTCTGTGCAGCGAGTCACACTCTTCTTGGGTTTGAGTTTTGCTGTGAAAATATGTATTGATTGAGAAGTTATGAATGTTGGCAGAACGTCTTCACCAATGGCACAAATCGAATTAGAGAATAAAGGTATGTAATTAGCCCCGTTGTGTACCTGTGGTGTTAAGCATAAACACGCACACAATAAACTAAAAAATAACTCAACTTAAACTGTACGCACAAGATGTGTATCTATTTTCCCGTATAAAAACGGGCAATAATCCAATGAAATTGCAAGAAGCTTCACAAGTGGGTTTTACAGAATCTTTAATATAAAAGAGTGCATTGGTGTGATTCTAGCTCCTTCTGTTTTATATCATGGTTCACTAGAATCTTGAAAAAAATTTAGTTGTTCAATTTGTATTGATAAAAATGATTTTTATGTTTTTTGGTTTTTTTAAGTTTTGTAATTTGTCTCTTTACGAAGAGGAAATAAAATAAATACAAATATCTAGCAGGATGATCAAAATTTGCACGTCAGAGTATAGGCACAAATTAACACTAAGGTTTACGGTTCAGGATAATACAAAAATATGACAAAGCCGTGGCGTAATCAACCCTCTAGCTCAAAAAAACGGACGATTATGGACCAAAAATAGGCATTTTATTATGGGTTATTCTAAAAAAAATTAGTTGTGACCCATGACTGTTTTTCTTGAAATATATGTTTATCGATGGAAACATATTTATGTTGAAGGTTAAAATCATTGTGCTTCTTGGACATGATGAGACCAAACAGTTGGTGCCCAAAACACTAACAATAATGACGCTCCTCTGGACAGCGTAGATACACACAGCGTCACTGTACACACTCTCTGTCATCCCGTTTTGTTCTGTATGTGGACCTGGTTTTGAAGTTCACTCAGCTGCGTGCGTAATTCCTGCTGTGAAAGTTCCCATCTTGCGTTCTGTTTCCAAATGTACGCCACTCTCCTCCAGTCTCCGGTAACACGCCATTCATTTCGCGTTCCATATCGCAGACGACTTGGTCATCTGCTCTCGGTCTCTTTCTTGTGACTTGACTTTTAGAATCAAGTATTCAAGCATCTCTAATTAGAAAAGTTACAAAAATTCCAGGAAACAATTGCTAATATTATTAATAAAGACATTAAAAAAAAAAAAATATATTTAAGTTTTTTATTTTTTTCTTTTGTTGTCTGTTGTCGTGGTTTGTGAATGTTAGGCCTCACATGACCTTGACATGATATGTGAACGTTTGACCTCATAAAAAATGACGGAATGTACCACTTACAACTTTTAAATAGGTCAATTTTACATTTTCAGCCTATCTTACAATTTGACCTACCTGCCTGACCTTGGTATGTGATCTTTTTTGACCCATAACCAGATTGGAGGGATTCCCAGTTGCCACCATATATGACTTCAAGTTGGTTCCCAATTGAAATTCAATTTCAAATGAGGTTAATTTTACATTTTCAGCCTATGCAACAAAATTGGACCTCACATGACCTTTGACCTTGGTTATGTGCCCTTTGACCTCATCACAAATGGGGGATCGTCAGTGGTGCCAACCTGTGACCCAAAAGTTATGGGGCTATTACAGGCAAATGTTACCCTTTTCACAACAAACAAACATCAACAACAGACAACGAGTGGGACAAAGTGATCCCTATGTGTCTTTGCGTGTTTTTTGCGGGCCTTTTAAGCTAGGCGACACAAAAGCTATGGGTCTTGACTGCCTTAAGGCAGGCGACACACAAGAAATTATCAATTCTGTTGAGGACCTGATATGCGTCCAATTTGGTCATCAGAGGAGGAATTCTGACTTGGAGATCAGTAAAAAGAAGGAACTAAACAATCACAACCTGTTACAACTATAATTGGCTCACACTTTCAAAAACACATCAGTTGGAGCAATTTCAAAAAATTGACCTGAAATGAAGTCAAAGGTTCAGTGCTCCATTGCAATCAATGTAGATTCTATGGAGGGCATCTACCAATTTCATGATCCCTGCATTATGTGGTTTTCATGATCCAGCATAAGAGGTTCTGAGATATCGTACACACAAATCCAATTGCCAAAATTGACCCCAGGACCTGGAAAGGAGGTCAAAGGTCATGCTCCAATTACATTTGATGTGAAAATTTTAAGTGGGTCATCTCACCACACAAGTAGATATGGTCCTGAAAAAGTGGCAGGCGAGCGAGCTGTGGGTCTAGTCAACATTCCATGTCAAACATTCGTACGGTATGTATTTTCAGGTCATCAGGGTCACTCTTAGTCACCTACGTAAATTGTTTTGTATGGTCATGGAATTCTTTTCAATTTGTTTTGTTTACATCAAAAAATTATGGTTTTTTCATAATAAGAGAAGATATCAGTAGCTTCCCACAATGCATTGGATTCCATGGAAGTTTTTGTACAGGTAGTCATGGGGAATAGTTTAAGTTAGAGGATTTGAACACACCCTCTAAATGCAAGTTGTGATCAGTACTGTCAATTTAGCGATGGTTTCATCACTAACGATTCACATCAGTAACCTGTACAAAAACCTCCATTGGAAGCAATGCATTGGTGGAGTATGAAATATTCTCTTGTTTTTCATGGCAATATTTAGGAATTGAAAAAAAAATGTGCACTGAAATAAGTCCAAAAAGCCTAGTCTTGACTCAACATCTTCAAGGATTGCTGCTTCTGTAATTTGAATCACAAAGCCAGTTAATATAAGATAGACAAGAGCATTTCCACAAACGGAGAAATAGATGTGAGGTAACCCAAAAGCCTCGAGGTGCCCAAAAGTATATAATGAGATACGCACTTCATTATCATCATGTTTTGGGCACCACCATATTTGGTTTACGTTCGTCGTATTGGAAAGTCCTTATGCATATTATGAGACACTGACGGAATAGTTACGTTCGCCCACACTTAGCGAGTGAAAACAACAACAACAACTGATCCCACATGCTATCACTCGGACTCCAGATCTATGGTTCCTAAGCAAAATTAAAGGTGCATTTCGTGATTCCAGCCCCTTCTGTTTTATTCATTTTTCACTAGATATCTTGAGAATAAAACTGATTTTTTTGTTTTTCCCAACTTGCCGATCCCTGACTTTGACGACGGGTATTGTGTTATGAGCAAACTGCTCGTTTCCCACGGTCCCATAGGCCACGAGAACGGATGTGCTATATTTTTGTCCGTTTACGGACAGCAAAAAATACAAAATCGCGAAATTATTAAAGACACCGGCCGAATTTGCAGCGTGAGAGAGTTGGACACCACAGGATTAGCTAATGTAACGGTGCAGATAGATATGAAAAATCTAAAACTTTTTGAGAGAGTAAGGTCGGGGGGACGCGGCTGTGGATCACAAAATGCCCCTTTAAACAGGGTCATACTGAGAATTTTTGGGCAGTAGGATTGAAGGCATCTTTTAGATGCATGGGTACTTTATCGATTGTTTTCGCCATAATTATTTGCAGAAAAATCGGCCGATCAGGCAATGCAACACTGGGGAAATGCAACAGCTGATAAACATAAAGTGTGACGCACAGATTTACAGGTGGGTGATTGTGCAGGGAGTAACAGCTACGACGCAGCGGGCTGGTTGTGCAACAAGAAGGATGACGCGTGAGGGGTGAGAGAAATCGGTTATGTTGCTGGCCTATCAATAACACGAGCGTTTCACCCCTCTTGGTTTAATTTGCTCTATTGTGGGAACTGATCATGACAAAGCTAGAGATTTATGTTGTAAGCATAGGGTTTGCAAGGAAAGAATTACATTGTAGAAAAATTGGAAACCAGACATTTTGTTCAGAGGCCAATTTTGTTATGCCGGTGTTACCTTATTTGGTTGACGATATTTTCAATCAACATGGCAACCAGAGGCCGGTGTATGATCACAATAGCAGCAGTATTATTCGTTTACCACCGTAGGCATCCTGCATGCATTGGGGACAGTATCCCACGGTAACCAGTGGTGGGTGTGATATGTGTCGTAAGCATTTCCATCGAGACCGGATGTGCTACTGGACAAGTGGTTTGAGGAGTTGAACCTTAGCCCCCACCTGAAGCGGAAACAAAAAAAAAAGAAATCTAGGCAAAAAACAAAGTTGTCTCAGTCTCAGATAGAAATATGAAAAGGCAGCGGAACGCACACTACACGTTTGTAATGGCGTTTACTTCATCAGATTTTTTTCAAAATGTAACCAAATAACACCCCATTTTTATCAAATGTGCATTGTTTTGCACTTTATATTGGAAATTACTGTAAGTGGCTGAAGCATAACACACTGTATTGTCAAGACGGAATGAATTTTTTTTTTTTTTTTTTTTTTTTTTGCTTTGTTTACTAATACAAGTCAGGATCTGACCTTTTAGGTGTAGAAAAAGTCAAAAATGGCATCTTCAGGACCGCTTTAAAATGCATAAATGTCTGTTTTTCAGAGAGAACAGTAATATAAGGTATTGTCGATATGACCTAACACTAGCAATTTAGAGACAGATTGGGCATTTTGAATTTGGACAAAAATTACTGATTGTGGCTTTAATATTTACTCTATTTAGCACCAACTCACCTCCATTGCTAATAGGATGTAACCCTGATGAAAAAGACTTGTACTCTGAACCATCCAACCTGTCCTGTAAGTAAATTAAATAGATGAATTATCGTGAGTAAAGTTATTTCCTAAATGGTGTACAGTAGTTCGATGTTATTGTTTAAAGTGTTTGTAGACCAATGCACTGTAATTTCTGTTTACAAACAAAAGGAAATTATATTGTTGTACTAATTGTTGTACCCAAGGCATGAGTAAATGAGGGGCTCTTTCGGTACTTTTTAATTTGTTACATAGGCCAAAAAAAATTTACTAGGCAACAAAAAAGTTCTTAATAGGTTAAAAAAAAAATCTATTTTTCTTTTTGTTGAAAAATGTTACATTGATAGTCTTATCTTCAGTGCAGGTTTATTTAAATAATAATGATTGATAACATGTTTTTGAGCATATTTTGTGTATTTTTCCCATGTGTGTGTAAAAATTAGGTGTTTATTGTGAAACTTAACAGCCATAACTCCTTAATTTGTTTTTCTAAATATCAGTATGGCATGAACCTTTGACCCTAAAATAAACGCATGACCTACAGACCTATGAAAGTGATGATGGTCTCATTTTAATCCTTGGAACATGTTGCAAAATGATGAAACTAAAATTTCAATTTTCAATTTCACTCAAAGAGCATCATTACCTTGCTGGGTTCACAATTTATTCCACTAGTTGCTGATGAATCAGTACGCAAGATTAGGCATGCACACACACTATTTATTTAGGCCCAACGGACAGGGCGAAAAAGAAATGGGGGCACCCCCCTAATTTTTGCAGATCACAGTTACGGGGGCCCCCTGAACAACTATTAAGATCTATAATGCAAGGCAAATTAATGGAGCCAAAAAAAGGATAATCTTGCATGACAATCAATCTTGCAGGAAATAACCTCTTTTCCTTCTGATTGTGGATTTCATCCAACATTTTTTTCTGAGGAGCGCACTCTGCACCCCTTGCGCCACAACAGCACAGGCAACGAACATCTAGTTTGGGAAATTGTCGTCCCCAGTTGGTGGCCACAAATACACATTCTAACATCAGGCAAGATACTTCTCATTTTACTGATGGCAATGTGAAAAAAGCGATATAATTAAACCAACAATATTGCCGCGCGAATAGTTTTGACAATGATTTTAATACATTGTATATTTAGTCCACTAACTACATTCTGCTGCAATTTAAGAAAAATGTCATCTGTGGTGCAACTATTCTCTTAAAACCAAAGATTAGAAAATCAATCTAAAAGAATAAGGTTAGGGAAAAGTCTAAAATTGGATTGAAAATGTATGGAATTTGGTTTGAATTTTCGACACCTTTAAGACTGATTATCTCACTTAATTTGTCACTTTTCCCTCACACCGCAATATTCCATTTAAGAGAGTATGATTTTCTTAAAAAATCTAGTTTTCCACGTCTTTAAATGGAGAATTGTCATATAAAGAGCGCTCATAGCATACAAATCATGACCTTTGTAAGGCCTATATGTACTGCAAGATTCTTGCTATTATGATTTTTGCAGAGATACATGTATCTCTGCAAAAATCATAATCCTCTTGCATGTCCCTACTTATATCAGTTGTCAAAATTGTGTCGCCACTGCTTGAAATTGTTCTAAAAATAAGAGACACTTTTAATGGGGTCAAACAGCTGTGTGCTTTGTGTGCATATGTGTGTGTGCATGCGACTATGCACATATGCATGTTTGTGTATGCATGTTTGTGTATATGCATGTTTGTGTATGCATTTTTGTGTATGTGTGTGTTTTTGGGATGTGTATTGTGTACCGTAAAACGGGGGTACTTTGACCCACTTTTTTCATTGATTTTTTTAATGTAATGGAACGTACTATTTCTTGAGTTAGTTATATATTATCATAGCACTCAACTTGGGCTTTCACATAATTTTTTTCTTTTGAAAAAAATTTTATGTGGAAGTCCTTTTTTTTTTTAAATGTTGGGTGGGCAAAGTAACCCTCCCATGGGGTTACTTTGACCCGCATGTTATAAATCAAGTTTAAACCTATTGTAATGATGGAGTATGGCAAAATAACTCTCCAACTGGGGTTTCTTTGGCCCTTTTAAGTATTTTTAAAAATAATTGAACATTTCTACCCAACTTCTACTACAATTCTATGACAATGCGGGGCTCACAAAAAAGCTTGTGTATAGACTGACAACTATGTGATTGCAATGCGAGCAAGGTGCACAATAAACTCAATGATTGGCAAGTTTGGCACTTCCTATGACTTTTCTTGTAATAATACTTAAAGTGACAGGAGGATATTTTTTAGGATACGAATTTCTCTCAAATTGCACAGGATCGATTGTAGACCACCTACCAAGAACGTTCCGAAGGTTTATTGGACAAACAAGTACAAAAGAAAACAGCAAACCTTGTTTTGAACTTGCCTGACTATCGTAATTGTCCCCATAGAACACCGTGCTTTGACTTTCTGTCGTGCACAACAGAAAGTACTAAATCATCATATTATTACATAAAGACAGCGTATTCGGCTTATTCATTTAAGGTGCACCTAATACATTGGAAAGCATTCCAAATATGCAAAAAACCCAGGTTCGAAAAAAATTGGGGGTGCTTCTTTGAATGACACACGATTGTAGCAAATCTCCTCATGTCTCTTTAATAACAACAATGTCTCTGGTTTAACTACAGAACTACCAAAGTTGACCAAAATTGCCCCAGTGTTTTGTGCTTTTTACGGGTGGGCCAAAGTAACCCCATTTTTCTGTCTTTTTCTATCTTTTTCTATAAACTTCTCTCCTACGTCTGAAAAGGAAAATAAAATAAACAAAATAACCGATTATATTGTATCACAGATTTAATTTGACTATTACAACTAACCATAACACGTCCCCCTCAAATGCGCACATTTTTATGGGTGAGTCGTCACATTTTGCAACTGTTTTTTTGCTGCATTCTTCATGCTAAAAAATTAAAAAACCTTGTCGGGCAGGGGTGTTTGGTTTTTTAATACTAAATACATCCAGCCATATATATAGCAGGGTAATCGGTTGTTTTAATTACCCCCAATTAGAAATGTCAAGTTAATAAAACTTTCTCAAAATTTTGACAACAATCTTTTTTGGGGGGTGGCCAGTTACCCTCCAAGGGCCAAAAGTCCCCAGTTTTATAACAGGTACATGTACGTGTGTGTGCTTGTATATCATGCAGAGCTCTCTTAATTTCGTAAAAAATCCAAAAGATGAACTCAACCCCTTCCCCCCCCAAAGCAAATTAAAATATCAAAATGGCAAGTTATCACCTGTAGTACTATCACAAATGTTATGTTATTTATTGCTAGCTAGCCTAAATTGCTTTTAGCTTGCATGTGAAAATTAAACCTCCACAGCAATTCTAAAATACCTTTGTCTGAATCTGTTAAGCTACAACAATGGTTTATACATGATAAGCCCAAGCAATGCATCTCAATGTAAAAAATAACTATGCAGCTTTTATGCAGCTGATGTTGGTTTCTCAGTAGTTAGCCCATGTTAACTGGTGGCATGGAAAATGCTATGTAAATTGTAATATGAACTCGAGATACATGCAAGGAAAATGTTCCAAAGGCAATAGAACAATATCTACTCAGATAGGTTATGATTGATGTGTTCGAGATAAATGTTGTACAGTGAAAAATACATAGATACCTTTCAGTTAGAGACCTATTGCACTCGAAATATTCAAAGGAATGATGAAACTGAATACAAAGAGCAATCCATATTGACACCTCTTGGAATTCATTTTTTCATACCAATTTCATGGCAAAATAGCTATTGCAGTGTATTTCCCAGGGATATTTCAGACTATTTCCCCAAATCTCATCAGTGCATAGCCAGGATTTTTTTATTGGGGGGGGGGGGGGGTTGGGGGTTGGACCTGGGGGGGGTGGCTGGGGGGGGGGGCGGGGAGGGCGGAGGCAGGCCAAGGACAATCATCACCCACCGCTAACAACTTAATTCAAGTATTGACCAATTGTTTATAAAGCTCTGTATTTTCATAACACATCATGCAACACACCCTCAAAACAAATGATTTAACGAGGACGACATAATAATGACCAATGGAACAACAGGGTCGGGGGGAACATGTCCCCTTTGGCCACTATGGGCTACACCACGGCCTCAACCCAATGATTTCAGACTAGTTCCCAAACATCACCCAGATTGTGGTTGTTTCAGAGTGGGCTACGTGTAGCCAATTTCAAGGGGGAAGAAGACCCATTTATATGTTTTCATCTTGAAAGAAGATGATAATTTATGGTAAAAAGGCACATCATAATACTTTATAGCAAATTGTCTCAAGCACCGCATTCAAAGGGTCGTTGTCAGGGGTGAGCACTCGTTTTGGACAGAAGTAGGATCTGGCGTTCCCCAGGGTATGGTGCTGGGACCTTTTGCTATTTCTTGTTTTTATAGACCTGACTTTTAATTTCCACAAAAGATTAATCTCACAATCGGAGCCTGAGGTCCAGCTTTCTGCCAAGGACTTAGTCATCTATAGATACAAAATCATCATGATCATATTAAACTCCAAAGAAAATTTAAACACACTGGAGAAAATGGCAAAGAGGAGTGGCAATTACTTTAAACATCAAAAGGGTTTTGTAATGCATAACTCAGGAAGAAACACTTCGGTTTGAAAGTAGTGAATACACACTGGGAAAGCATCAGTGCTTGATTATCGTTGCACAGATGATGTTGGACTTCTGTTGTGCATGTAGGGTAGAATCAAAGTTTTTGGGTGGATTTCAGGCTTCATGAGATTTACATTAGTGCCATTAAATTGTGTTTCTAGTTGATGTTTTAATGATATATTTTGGAAGCACCTGTTAGGTAAGGGGGTCAAACCC